>JAKZJZ010000944.1:0-34190 GCA_022702705.1 Papilionanthe hookeriana x Papilionanthe teres | reverse complement strand
TCTCGATTTCAATACAAATAACGATTCTCAAATCATACAAAACCTCGATGACCACGACGAAGGAGAAGATGTTCACAGGGATGGCTACGAAAGCTCAACGAGTGACGAGTCCATGTATGAATTTTGAGGAGCTCCAACTGCGATAGGATTGGAGTTATTAGATTTTGAAGCAACTCCAGAAGAGCCAGTCGTTCCGATTCAAGAGGAGACACCGACAGATCCAACACCAGATGCAGAAGAGATAAGAGAAGTTAATTTAAGAAGCGGAAAAGTTCTACCCTGAGAATGGGTTCAAAGGATAAAGGAAAGCAGTTGGTTGCTCGGGAAGAGCTAACCCCAGCAGAGGAATTTCCCATTCGGGAAGAGACTGAAGAACCAGGTAATAAAGTGGATTATAACGTGCTAGCCCATCTTAGGAAGCTACCAGCCAAACTGAGCATCTACGATGCTCTGATCCTGTCAAAAGAGATGAGGGAAACTCTGATCAAGGCTTTACTTGATCCATAAATTTGTTTAACTCAAATGGCTGGTAATTCCTCAGACGAGGTTTGCTCGTTAAGATAACAGCGTGGTGTTACCTTCACGGACAGTGATCTGCTACTTGGAACAGTACGATCACAACCTACCGTTGTACATTTCAGTCACTATCGAAAAGTTCACGCTCTCCAGGGTGTTAGTTGATCCGGGAGCATCAATCAAGATAATGAACCTTCGGACGTTAGCATATTTGGAAATTGATGCTCGCGACCTCGAAGCAGACAGAATGTTACTAAGAGGATTTAATTAGAAAGGAGCAAGAGCTCTTGGATCAATAACACTATTAATG
This sequence comes from Papilionanthe hookeriana x Papilionanthe teres, assembly GCA_022702705.1. Lineage (NCBI taxonomy): Eukaryota > Viridiplantae > Streptophyta > Magnoliopsida > Asparagales > Orchidaceae > Papilionanthe > Papilionanthe hookeriana x Papilionanthe teres. The sequence goes on along the minus strand of JAKZJZ010000944.1, from coordinate 33,364 downwards.
AAGACCGGTGATTTGTCAAAGACAACCGCAAAGTTCCATATAATTGATTTCGAGACATCATTCAATGCTTTACTGGGTCGGCCATGGATCCCCAGATGGTACCGTCGTCTCTGCACCAATGCATAAAGTATTATGAAGGAGGAGAACAGTGTATCAAAGGTGATTTGCAACCGTTCTTCATACACTAGATTGGGATTCACGAAGATGCAGCCTACTAAGTGCTTCTGAAGAAAACTGTATTCTCCAGAAATACCATACCAAATGAAGCAAAAGGAGTTTGAGACGATGAAGAACCTGAAATTCTTGTTCAACAGTTACTAACCACTCCCTTACGGCGAGATGGTGAAGGTTTCTCCAGAACTCGCACCCGAGGTCGAGGCCGGGGACGAGGTCGTGGAATAAATGGTGGAACAGTTGAACAAAAGAAACCGATCATCGATGTTGATTAGGAGAACAGTTCTGAAGAAGAAGAAACCAAGAAAGAAGTAATGAAGATAAATCAAAAGAAACTCCAGTTCAAGATCTCTCTCGAAGATGAAAAGAATGAAGAATACAAATCAATGTATCAGAAGATTAACCACTATGTACATAATATGACACTAACCCCGATCCACCCTAGTAAGGTCGAGGGTATGGTGTGTCGGCATATTTTAGGTTGTGTGTTTTGAAAAAGGGGGTCGCCTAACAGAAATTGTGCGGCGAATTTTTAATTTAATTTAAATAAATAATTTTGAAAAGTAGTATTTGATTTTGAAAATAATTTTAAATTTGAAGGTTTTAAGATATGAGATCAAACCGATCTCACATCCCGAATAGTTTATATAAACGAGCACCGCACCACAAGCCGTGTATCTATCCCTAAGGATAGACACACGCTTCGACGAGTGGGGCTCGATTAAATAAACTAGAAGATTTGTGACATCCGTTTAGTCTGCAGAACCAATTTTATAAGCCAGACAAATTCCTCTGCTTAATATGAAAGCATTAAACAAGGTTTATATTACACTGGTTCTTTAAAATTCCCTATAAGGGCAAGCCCCTATAGTTAATTACATCTTAAGTGACGGGAATCACCTAAGAAAACTCTCGATAATAATCAATAATTCTGCTCTCAAGAATTTCAAAGTTTAAGTTCTCGATGGATTGAAGTTTGGAATTTCAATAGGAATGGATCAAATTTGGAACATTTTGTTTTGGGAATCCAAAGGGAGAAAGGTAGGAGAAATCACAGATTCGAAGCGAACTTCGGTAATTTCCTGACTATCCTATTGTTTGGCTTGGATTTAGGAAAGTCCTAATGTTTGTTTAAATGTTTTGATCTTGTCAATTTTAATTAATTAGGACTTATATTTATACGATAGAATCATACAAATAGCTGTGCGGCTTATTTTTTAGGTCGTGTTTTATTTTGAAGAAGGATCGCCTAACAGAAATCTGTCGGCGAATTTTTAATTTAATTTAAATAAATAATTTGAAAAGGTAGTATTTGATTTTGGAAATAATTTTAAATTTGAAGATTTTAAGATATGAGATTAAACCGACCTCACATCCCAAATAGTTTATATAAACGAGCACCGCACCACAAACCGTGTATCTATCCCTAAGGATAGACACACCGCTTGATGGTGGGGCTTGATTAAATAAACTAGAAGATTAGTGACATCCGTTTTGGTCCGCGAACCAATTTTATAAGCCGACAAGTTTCCCTGCTTAATATGAAAACATTAAACAGGGTTTATATTACCTGGGTTCTTTAAAATTCCCTATAAGGGCAAGCCCCTATAGTTAATTACATCTTAAGTGACGGGAATCACTTAAGAAAACTCTCGATAATAATCAATGATTCTGCTCTCAAGAATTTCAAAGTTTAAGGTTTTCAAAGATTGAACTTTGGAGTTTCAATAGGGAATGGATCAAATTTTTGGAACATTTTGTTTTGTGAATCCAAAGGAAGAAAGGTAGGAGAAATCACTGATTCGAAGTGAACTTCGATAATTTCCCGACTATCCTATCGTTTGGCTTGAATTTAGGAAAGTCCTAATGTTTATTTGATATTTCAATCTTGCCAATTTCAATTAATTAGGGCTTATATTTGTATGATAAAATCAAACAAATAGCCTAGAAGATGTGAGGGTTTATTGTCGTATCGGACGACTACCTCGGAATCCTAAGACCGGTTAGGGCTTAATTTGCAATGCAAATGCCTAACAAAAGGTTGAGGATTTATGTTGCACTAGGCAAGCTACCTCGAAATCCTATGGCTTTGTTGTTTTAATTCTAAGAAGAGTTTCTTTGAAGTAGACTCGGGTTTTGCTGATGACGATGGTCGTGTCTGCCCACCATGCTCCAAGCTCCTTGTTGTTGCAGAGGTTTAGTTTTAGAAATCATAAATCAGGGGATGAGAGAAGTGTTTTGGTTTAGAGAAAATCTTAATTTCCAAGTGTTTTTTGTGTTTTAATTAAAACAAATCTTAAAGTTGATTATAACGACACCGGTTAAGATCCCACGGTTCCATCCTTCCGGCATCATTATTTTTATCGGATTCACTTAGTCCAGATGAATTTGCTAAACTCAATTGAATGAGTTCCACACTTTCATTTAGACCGTGGGAAATCCCGTTAGCAACACGTAGGTTACATCATCCGAGGTATTCCCGATCATCCAACAGGACGTTTTAATTTAGTTGCAATTGTAGTTTTGTGTTCTGTTTGTGATTAAATTTTGAGTTGTTTTATCTTTTGAAATGTTGTGGCGGTGAATTTTATCTTGCAATGACTTTTAACTTAGTTTTGGTTTCAGTTTTAGAGGTCTATCCTAAAGGTGTGGGTTTTCATGCAACTGTTGTTTTATCATGCAAGAAAAGTAAAATGCATTTGCAATAAAGTAAATTGCAAGAAAGTAAATTGCAAGAAAGTAAATTGCAAGAAAGTAAATTGCAATAAAATAAAAGCGTACCTGGAGGGTCTTCCCGTCATCCCAAGCTGCACTTAAAACACAATTAGAATATTTAAACAAGTTCCTAGGTAAAGCTAGGGGAAAGGTTATGGTTTTCTACCAAATTCCTAATCCTATAGCTAGTCATTTCCTATGACGTCTAGGTTCTTTGTGTTTTGGTTTAAGGACGATTTTCTTCATCAAAGAATAATCAAATTCGATTGTTCTTAAAAATATCCTATCATATTGAGGAAGTGCTTAAGAAGGATCTTAAACATCTTTTCAATATTTCTAGAATTATTTTAAGTCCAAATGAATTTAATTATATAAATGAATCGATCGTCCGAGGTTTTCAAGTCTTGTTAACTTGCTCGAGTGAACTAGGACATTTGAATATCCTATGAGTAAAGTAACACTCCATTTAATGTTTCATTTAGGAGTTACAATAATCAAAGCTTTCAAGGGTAAATTAGTATTCAAATGACTTGATTTAAGTTAAAGAGTTTAAATTTGGAATAGTGTTCAAGTTGTTTTATATTTAATTTCTTTTATGTCTTAGGTGATGTTATATTTAATTTAACTTAATTTAATTGAGTTTTAATTTAGTTTAACATAATTCAATTTAATTTGACTTGGTGTTTAATTAATTTGATTTGATTTAACTTTAATTTAATTATTTAATTTAATTTAATTTAATTTTAATTATTTAATTTAATTTAATTTAATTGTTTGATTTAATTTAATTTAATTTTAATTTAATTTAATTTAATTGTTTGATTTAATTTAATTTAATTTTAATTAATTTAATTTAATTGTTTAATTATTTAATTTAATTTAATTATTTAATTTAATTTAATTTTAATTAACTTAATTTAATTGTTTAATTTAATTTAATTTAATTATTAAATTTAATTTAATTTAATTTTTAAATTTAATCTTAATTTAATTTATCTTTAATTTACTTTATTTTAATTTTAATTGAAATTAAGTCTTTTAATATTTTAAATTTGAGTTATCATTAAAAATTGAGTATTAGTTGATATAATTAATTTAGGGATTTTTTAAATTAAAGAATAAATCTCTTCCTAATAAAGATCCCTTATTTTAATAATTCCAATTTTATTATTCTTCCAAATTTAATCTATTATTTAATTAAAGTTTAATCATTTTAAAATTATTTAATGGGTTTCTACCCTTTAATTATTTAAATTTCAATCATCCAAATCAGATTAAGATCAAATGTTTTACTTGTTGATTTTTTATTAAACCTAAAGTTTTAATTAAGGGTTGAAAGTTTAATTACCATTTTACCCTTTAAGCTTAATAATTTCATAACTCACTAAATTGAACCCAAATGAACTTGAAATTTTTATGTGACTTCACTCACATGTCAATAAAGACATGAGAGGAGAAAATGTGATTTTTCTGTATTTAATTTATTTATATAATTATTTTGATGGAAAATAGAGATTTTCAAGGAAAATTTAATAACATGACCAAGGGAAAGTTTCTGTCCTTAAGAAAATTAGGGGACATTCCTAATGACCAGAGAAGCACTTGGACCAATTTTGGTGATTTTTTGAATTATATTATTTTTATTATAATTATTTTGAGTTTTGGAGTGTTAATTAATTTAAAAATAAAATAAATGTTGAAAAATAGATTTTATATTTTTCAAAAATCTCTCTGATATCAAGGAAACCAGAGAATCAAATTTTGCAATTTTCTGATTTTTCTATGATTTATTATAATTATTTTAGTGAAAATGCTAGAAAATACATTTTTTTTAATTTTAAAATTACCCTAGGGCTTTAAAATTCAATATCTCACTAAATAGACCTAGGAAAAATGTGGGATTTGCTCCTAAGTGATTAAAATTAAAAATGTGACATTTTGGTGAATTTTATTATTTTTGTGATTTTTATTATTTTTTAATTATTAAAAATATTAAAATATTATTAAAAATCAACTTTTTCAGAAAATTGAAATTTTAATTTTCTTAGATTCCCCTGATATCAGAGAGGCTCCAAAACCAATTTGGTGAATTTTTTAAAAGTATTTTAAAAGTTATGAATTTTTAAAGCTTAAAATGGCTAAATGACTTAATCAACCCAATTAGTGGAGCTAGCCAAGTCCAATTGACCTCAAATTTTTATGGTGGATTCCTCTGATCCTAAAGATCAGTGGAGAATTGATTTCAAGTCAATTTGATGCCTGGTTAACTCTAATTAATTAAAGACCTATTTTGGGTGTTTAAGCCAATTAGGGTTAATGCGAGTGAATTAACTCAAGTCCTATTTTTCCTAGAGTTCTCTGGTCATAAGGAACATCACCAAATATTTCTAGAATTTATTTCACAACATGCTAATTTTTGGAATTAAAATACTCAAAACGAGCAACATGCATTTGAAAAATAAATAACTTTTCACAGAGATGGCCTCTGACCTTGGAAAATTCAGGGAATGTTCCCAAGTTCAGAGGCTTCAAAAGCCCTATGGTCTCATGCCATGGTGAATTGTATACATGCATGGAGAATTAAATGTATGCAGAGAGTAAATAAATCATAAAAAATAAAATACTTAATTAAATTAAATGATTTCTTTTCCACATTATTCTCCTCTGTTCACTGAGCAAGAGGGTATTTTTATTTTATTTTTGTGATTTTTCTACACAAAGATATGGATTTTTGAAGTTTAGGGAATTAAATAAATAAGAAAATACCCTAATTTTCTATTTATCCACGCGGCGCCGCGTCAACCTCGGCAGCTCCGAAACGCCGCGTGTCGCGCTCCCATTCGACGCCGCCATCTGAGTCAGCAGCCCGGGCCCCGCGGTTCTCGTACCGTCTCCTGGTCCGACGCAATCCTGGCCGTCCGTGCGCGCGTGTATCGAATGGACGGCATCCGTTCATCGTCCCCAAGTGTTCTCACCCGAGAGCCGTCCACACTAAATCCCTAAGATCTCACTCGATTCTCAATGGATTTTCATGTTCTTATGCTCTATGGATTCGTCTTGAAGAGACGAACACATCTATACGGCTAACATGCATTGAAACTAAGGCATTTGAAATGGAGAATCTCCAGAAGCTCGGGATGAATAGTTAACTCATACCTTAGCTCAGAGAAGTGTGGCTTCAATCCGAGAGTTGTTGCACCTTCGATTGGATCCCAGCAAGCTCCGGATGAAGTCTCCTGGTCTGGTGAATTGCCTAGCTATGAAAGTGACCACAGCCGATCACAAAGCTTGGAGGCTGGAGCAACTGGGTGGCCTGGAGATGGGGCTTTCGGTGGGAAACTTCTCCTCTTGGTCCAGTGAAGGTGTAGGACCAGTCAATTTGAGGATTGGCTCACTGTGGCAAAGTGTCCTGGTTTTGGGTGGAATTTCAGTTGAGAAATTGGGCTCTTGGTGGGGATTAGGGCAAATTGACACTGGGGATCAACTGCTCTAAGGATGGTGAAGGGTTTGGAACAATTTTGGCAGAGTTTCGGCAAGGTTTGTGCTTGGCTCTTCTCATGGCCGAGAGGGGTGGAGTTTAAATAGAGCTGGCTGGGGGGCCTCCCAGGGAGAGTTAGGGCTTGGGATCAGCTGCTCTGGTGAGGAGAAGATCAGCCATGGTGACCACTAGGGATGGGGCAGCTCAGCAAGTGAGAATTTCAATGTTGGCTCACATGTGAGCTCTCGGCCATGGTGTTTTCCGGCGGCCTGGTGGCCGGCCGGCCAGGCATGGGTCACCCTCAGGGTCAGGTGGGTCAGGGCTGGAGGTTTGTGCAATCAATTGGCCATGGACATGTGTAAAGGCTTTGATCCAAAGTGGAATGGGGCATGGCTAGATTTGGACCTAAATGGGTCAACCCACCCATTTGGGCTAGGTGCACCACCCAAGGCCTGGTTTAGGCTGAGGAGAAAGTGATTTGGATCAGCTTGATTAGTGGGGTCAAGTCACAATCCAAGTACAATTAGGCTTAAGCATGGTTTAGTGGAATCATGTAAGTGGTTAACCACCTTTAGGAGTTAAGGAAAGAGCCTCCTCCTTTTGCCCAAAATGGCATGGTGACATGTAAAGAGGCTCTCATGGCTTGCATATGGCTTATGCATGGCTCCATGGCTCCATTTGGCTTGGGAAAAGTAAAGTCAATTTCATGGAAATGGATTTAAGGAAAATTTTGGTATTTAGGGGTGATTTGGCATGAGGCTTGATTTGGAATTATTTGATGATGAATTTAGGACTTAGGGATGATTTTAATTGAAAGTATGATGAGGGGAAATGTCATATGGGCCTTGGAAGAATTTTGGGCTTTTTTTTTTAAAAGGGTTTTAGATGGGCTTTTAAGATGGATTAGGAAAGTGGGCTCTTGAATTTTAAAATGGATTTTGGGATGAAATTTTGTAAAGAGGTTGGGCCAAATAATTATTGGGTTTAGCTCATGGATGTGTCATGAGTGACTTGAAGCAAATTTGGGGTAGTTTGGACTTGAATTGGGTTGGATTTGAATTCTTTTGGTGAATGGGCCAATGTAGGTCAAATTGGGCTAACTTGGGCCAATGTTGGGCTAGGGTTGAAATTGATGTAAAATAAATATTAAGAAATGTTTATGGGAGTGTTTCAAAGAGGTTTTGGCTTTGGTTGGGTTTTAATTTTGAGGTTTGGGCCTATTTGGGTTAGATTTGGGTTTAGGTCAAAATTGGGCTTTTTGATTTTGGGTTGAATTTGAGTGGGGTTTGGGTCAAAATCTTGGGCAAATCATGTTAGTGTTTTGTTTATGAGGATGTTAAGGAAGGTTTAGAAAAGATTTGGGGTTAATTGGAGTTGAATTGGGTTAGTTTGGGCTGAGTTTGGGTCATGGGTCCAAATTTGGGCTTTAAGGCCCAAAGTGAAATTGGATCCAAATGTCAATCAAATTGGACTTGGATTTGGTCTAAATTGGTATTGGGAATGTTGAATTGAAGTTTAGAATTGAATTGGACCAAAATTGGGGTCAATTGGGTATGTTTGGTTTGACATTGGGTCCACTTTGGGTTAAAATGGGTCGATTTGGGGGTTTTGACAAAAGTAGGGTAAATTGACAAAATTGGCCCATGGTGTAGTTGGACAAAATGAAATTGGGAATATTTGGGATTTTCTGGAATTTTCTGGGAATTTTCTGAATTTTTGGATTTTTAGGCCAAGAAGGGTATTTTGGGTATTTGGAGGGTATTGGGGGGTTTTCTTGGAATTTTTGGTATTTTTGGGTATGGATGATCAATTTGAGTGATGTGGAGGTGTTTGGGATTGATTTTGGAAAATTTTAGGTAATTTGGAGATTTTGCAAAAATTTGGGTAATTTCAAGGGTTTTGGGTAGGTTTAGTAGGTGTAGGGTCCAGGGGTCAAAAATTGAAAATTTGGGAAATTGAAGATTGGGTGAATTTGGGTGGGGTGAAATCATTTTGGTTGAGCCATGAAGCTATTCAAGCCCATATGAGCCATGAAACCATTTCGAGCCCATATGAGCCATGAAAGGACTCATTTGAGGCATTCACTATGTTGTTCCTAACCCTCTTAGCCAAGGGCTTAGGGGTTAAGGACCATCCATGTGAATCACCCACATGAGTCGGGAGGTTAAGTTGGGTATGGGTGTGGTTTTAGGAAGTGTGTGAAAATGTAGTGTGTAAGTGTAATGTAAGTCGGCCCCTTCATCGGACCGAGGCCACCGTGGGCGATCCTAAGGCCAAAGAGTCCTATAGGAACTCATCCTTTAAACTTCCATATTTGATTTCAACCCTCTAGGTGATTAGGGGTCTATAGTCAAGTTTGTGGAGTTTGCGGGGAGTTTAGAAGTGGTTTGAATTTCTAAAAGGCGGGTCCCGATTCTAGTCCTCTAAGATAGTCAAAGGAAAAGCCTAAGGCTAGATCCTAAGCACTAAAAGAAGAAAAGGAAGACCTCATCAAAAATGAGGTCAACAAATGGACCCTCAATAGGTGTGGTGAGCTGACGGAGCACACCGCGCGTATTGGTATTGACCGAAGCGATCAACAAAACCAACACGGATGTCCAAGTGACGAACTTAGGACGAAGTAGAAGAGTTTCTGTGCGGGAGTGTCAAGTATATCTCTGGAACCGGAGATTCTTGAACTCTCGCTGGGGAAAGGAAAAGGAGGTAAATCCCAAATCACATGATCTGGGCGAATTTCGATTTAGATTTTATTTTGCTTCAATTTATGTTTTGATGTGTGAGTTTAAATTTTAGTTTGGAGTTTCAATTTAGATTGAAGTTTGTCAAAATTAATTTGAGGGATTTGATTTGAAATGAAAATTAGGATTTTGAAGTTTTAGATGTAACATCTTCAACCTCGAAAGAAAATTGAATTGATTAGATTGAATCGTTGCAATGAGAAGAGATCTCAGAGCAAAGCGGTGTTGGATGTAAAATCCTTAACCTCAAGAGTTTGATTTTGATGTGATGTATTTCATTGCGATAGGGAAAAGATCCTAAAGCAATGCAGTCTCGGATGTAAAATCCTCGACCCAAAGGTTAAATTTTGATGTATTTCAGTGCAATAGGAAGAGAATCCTAAAGCAGTGCAGTCTTGGATGTAAAATCCTCGACTCAAAAGTTTGAATTTTGATGTATTTCAGTGCAATAGGAAGAGAATCCTAAAGCGAGTGCGGTCTTGGATGTAAAATCCTCGACTCAAAAGTTTGAATTTTGATGTATTTCGAGTGCGATAGGAAGAGAATCCTAAAGCGGTGCGGTCTTGGATGTAAAATCCTCGACTCAAAAGTTTGAATTTTGATGTATTTCAGTGCAATAGGAAGAGAATCCTAAAGCAGTGCAGTCTTGGATGTAAAATCCTCGACCCAAAAGTTTTGAATTTTGACGTATTTCGGTGCGATAGGAAGAGAATCCTAAAGCGAGTGCGGTCTTGGATGTAAAATCCTCGACCCAAAAGGTTTGAATTTTGATGTATTTCGAGTGCAATAGGAAGAGAATCCTAAAGCGAGTGCAGTCTTGGATGTAAAATCCTCGACCCAAAAGGTTTGAATTTTGATGTATTTCGAGTGCGATAGGAAGAGAATCCTAAAGCGGTGCGGTCTTGGATGTAAAATCCTCGACTCAAAAGTTTGAATTTTGATGTATTTCAGTGCAATAGGAAGAGAATCCTAAAACAGTGCAGTCTTGGATGTAAAATCCTCGACTCAAAAGGTTGAATTTTGATGTGTTTCAGTGCAATAGGAAGAGAATCCTAAAGCAGTGCAGTCTTGGATGTAAAATCCTCGACTCGAAAGTTTTGAATTTTGGTGTATTTCAGTGCAATAGGAAAAGGATCCTAAAGCAGTGCAGTCTTGGATGTAAAATCCTCGACTCAAAAGAGTTTGAATTTGAATTTTTTGAATGAGATTTGATTTGAGATCTAGAAGATCGGATTTGAGATTTGATAGAGATTTAGAATCTGGAAAGATTGAATTTGAATTTGGAAGGATGAGTTTGAACTTGATTGAAATTTGATTTAAGATTTGATTTGAAATTTGAAAGATCAAGTTTGAAACTTGATCGAGATTGGATTTAGATTTTGATTGAGAATTTGATTTGAGATTTGGGAAGATCAAATTTGAAATTTGATCGAGAGTGGATTTGGAATTTGATTGAGATTTGATTTGGAAGTTTGGAAGGATAGAATTTGATTTTGAAGTTTGAAAAGATTGAAATTTGATTCGGAATTTGGAAAGATTGAATTTGAGATTTGTGTTGATTTCGTTTATCTTTTAATGGTTCAAATTTTATTTTGTTGTTTATTTAATGTTCATGTGAACTTGGTGTTTGTCATTTTTCAGATTTTTTTTAGAAAGTTTTCTTTTATTCTCTTTTTTTTTCTTTTCTGTTCTTTGTTCAAAGTTCATTTAACTTTAATGGCGTTTCCCAATCAATTTGCACAAAAGAGGTGAAGGCCAAAAACGTGACATGGTCACTTCCATTCCAATCATGTTGAAAATACGTCGTACAACTCGATCTGGAATATATTTCATACAATCCATGTAGACTCAAAACGGATTGTGTATGATCTTTGTTGATCCATCAAAAGAATCATCTGTCAAAAATCCATGTCTGAATAGTGAGGTACATGGTCAATAACATCACCTTCCAAGCCATCCTTGGCAAGGATGCCGGCTGGATGTACATTGGAGGTGTGATATTTCCCATGTAACTCACGGCTCGTAAGGCCGGAGGTTCTCTAGCTCTGGATCTGGTTGGAAATGGTAAGGTATTTTGCTGTCGTCCATCCTCCTGAAAGTAACCGAGATTCGCTCCACTTGGCACCCACTGGTATGCAATGCTTTGCGATATCTGCTCCGTTACCTTGCGAGTATCATGACGGAACCCACCGGTAAAGGTATCTTTGCTGGCCCTCGGAACTCACCCGGGCCCTGCTATCCGGAGGTCGGATCCGAACATGATGTTGCACTCATTCAAGAAAGAGACCGTGCGAAAGGTCGACGAAGTCGTGGTGATCAATATGTGGGGGTATGCAGTCTCCCTGTTTGTAGATGTTGATAATGCAGCTATTGGGTATGCAATCTGCCGGCAGTACCCTCCATGTTATCAATCTTTTTACCATTCTCTTGATAACTAATGGCATCGGATCTACTTGCCCATGACGAAGTATTCCCGGTGGGTTTCCTTTTCTGTCTTCAGCAAAGTTGTAGCAGCATCCGCATTGTATTGTGATTCTTCCTTTCCACGGCATCCATCTCCGGGGTTCGAGTATGTGTTTTCCCTCGGGCGGCCTGCTCGGCCCATTCTTTTCGGATCCCGGATACGGTCCACGATTCGTTGTTGTTCATACTGCGAGAATACGTCGGTGTGTAGCTCGAGGCCTTCTAGTATGTTGATTCTTCTTCCTTTAATTCTCTCGAAGTATTCGAAAGTTTTCTTTTCAACATTCCGCATCCTCTCCGGCTCGTATTCCGGAATGATGCTGAGATGGCGAGGCCTTGTGACATATTGTGGGATATATGGTTCAATCCCTTCACGTTCCCCGCATACCTCGGCTCCTCGGGGATGATGTACGTCGGGACATCCCCGGGGTTGCTTCGCAACAAGGTCATGCACTGCTGTGGTGGTTCTATCCGGTGGCGTGGTAGCCTTCTTTCTTCGATCTTCCGGAGATTTCCACGGTTCTTTCTGTTATTCTAGGAGCTGGCCTCCTTTCTTCGAGTTCTCGGTGAACCGGTGTCCTTGAAATGTGAGTGCGGCATTAGCGAGCTGTCTCGTCGCGGCGGTCCGCAGCTAGTTTTGTTAACATTTTACGGATGCGGCGATTCTTATTTCTTCGTTGCGTGGTCGTGAGAGTAGCCCTCCGAACTTCTTGAATCTCGCGGGCGCGGCGGCCGACAAGCCCGCCCTCATTTGTAGTGACTACGGACTTCATTTTCTTGTCTTCTTCGGTGTTTGCTTTTCTTTTCTTGTTGTTGGATTGGTGGCTTGGGCCACCCACTTTCATCACTTGTCACGCCAGGGTAGTTCTTCTCGGTTAGCTGGGACCCGGTCACTTTCCTCGTCTCGTAGGCCTGCCTGGTGCGAAATGCGAGTCAATCTCGATTATCGCTCCATCTTTCACCCTCTTTTCATCGAGTGCAAGGCTTACGCCATTCTTAAAGTTCAAGACCAACCGCCGTTCGACATTTCCCTGCGAAAAGACAAGGAAAAGGATCAGGGGCTGTACTAAGAACAAGAACATTAAGAAAATGTTTATTAAAGATACATTTTTTCATTATTCTTATATTTTGAAATTTAACAGGAATGAAGTAGGATAAGATGAGGGAAGAGATTTTGATTTGAAAAAGGAAACAAGGAAAACTTAATTATCATGATTTTATTTATTTTAGCACATTTTATTTTTGAGTTCGGACCCGATCACAAGTAATTACTTCACCGTGTTTCTTAGGGATGAAGAATTCATTCCTTCGAAACATCGGGTAGCGTAATATTTTTTCAAGTATCGTCCGTTGATTGGAAGCATATGTCGTTCTCCCTGGCAATTCACTAGCTCGGTAGGAACCTCCCGAGTATACTGCTTCAACCACAAACGGTCCTTCCCAAGTGGGTTCAAATTTTCCTCCTATCTTGCGGTGTGCAAGAATAGGTCTCTTGAGAACGAGAACCAAGTCACCAACTTTGAAGGTTCTTGGGCGGACCAGTTTGTCATGGGCTTGAACCATCTTAGCTTGGTATAGTTCTAAATTCCGTTGCGTTGCAAGTCTTTTCCCTTCCAAGCTTTCTAATTCTTCGAGTCGTAGTACGGCGTTTTCTTCGTCGTGATCTTGTTTGCAATTGCAATTCCGAGTGAAGGAAGTTGAACCTCTAAAGGTAACACTCTGCCTCGGACCCATACACCAGAGCGTAAGGTGTAGCTTGAGTAGGGGTTCTGAAGGTTGTCCGGTAGGCCCATAAGGCTTCTAACAATTTCTCGTGCCAATTTCTCTTATTATCGTCCAGGGTTTTCTTTAAGATTTGAACGAGAGTTTTATTAAAAGCCTCAGCGAGGCCGTTTGCTCTTGGGTAGTAAATTGTTGAGTATCGCCAGTCGATTCCGTGTCTCCTGACAAAATTGTTGATTTGTGTGCTTACGAATGCTGACCCATTATCCGAGATGATCTCGCGCGGCACTCCGAAACGGTAGACAACTTGGTTCTTGAAAAGCCGTAGCACGTGGTGTGCTTTCACTTCTCTAAGTGGAACCGCTTCGCCCACTTGGAAAAGTAATCCGTAGCCGCAAGAATGAAACGATGTCCTTTTGAAGATGGTGGTTCTATCGGACCCACTATATACGTGCCTCAACATTCAAATGGCCACGACGCAATTGTCGGGTGTAGCACATTTGGAGGTTGGTGTAGAACCACTCCGTGCACTTGGCATTGGTGACGGCTCTTGGCGATTTTCATGCGGTCGGTCATCATCGAGGGCCGGTAGTACCCTAGTCTTTTAATTTTCATTTTCATCTTTGGACCCGATCGGTGAGCGCCACGAGTCCCGAATGCACCTCTTTAACAATTTCACGGGCCTCGGACCCGCTTAGGCACCTTAGCCACATTTGATCAAAAGACCTTCTGTATAATGTGTTGTTTATTAATGCGTAAGACGGAGTTCTTTTCTTGATCCGATGGGCCAGCGACCTATCGTCCGGTAGCTTTCTGTTTGCGAGTAGTCTATCAATGGTTGTCGCCAATCTTCGTGTTTTCTCATCACTTGCTGCTAGTTGATTCTTTTTCTTTTCTCGATTTGTGTATCATTTCTATGTCAAGTCGTGATAGGACTCGACGTCCGTGAACCGACACTTCCATTGATTCATCTTGCAAACAGGCAAATTCTTTTGCGAGACGGGCTAAAGCATCTGCTAAAGCATTCTCTTTTCTAGGAATTTTGTAGATTGTCACATTTGGAATCTGTTCCAAGCAATTGTATGGCATACTTGGAAGTATTGTTCGAGTCTTGGTTTAAAAGTTCTGTATTGTCCGGCGATCCGTTGAATGATTAGCTCGTGAATCCCCGTAGATGTTGATGTCTCGTTATCCCCATTTGAATGGTTAATTCCAATCCCGTTATGAGGGCTTCGTATTACGCTTCGTTGTTTATACACGGTTACGTCAAGTGGTAGGAGTATCTTAACATCCCCCGCTCCGGTGTTATAAAGATTAGCCCGATTCTCGCCTTACGGGCACTTATCACTTGCGATTCTTCGTCTTTGTGTGCTGAAGATGCTCCGTCAAAATATAATTCCCAACGTCGATCGTCAAGGTCTTCTAGGTTCATTATTTGTTCATCCGGCGGATCGTCATTGAGAGGAGATTCGGCGGCGAAGGGTGTCGTTGCGAGGAAGTCTGCTAAGACTTGTCCCTTTACGGCACGCGGAGGCACGAAAGTTATATCGAATTGCAATAATATCATTGACCATCACGGCAAGTCTGCCGGAAAGTGTTGGACGAGTCATCAAGTATTGCAATGGATTAAACTTCGAAATCAAGTTGACCTTGTGAGAAAGCATGTAGTGCCTGAGCTTTTGAGCGGCGAAGATCAGGGCCAAACAATGCTTTTCAATTGCGGGATACTTTACTTCCGTCGGGAGTAAACGACGGCTTAAGTAGTAAAGAGCATTTTCTTTACCCTCATCATTGACACAGGCTAACGGGGCTCCGAGAGAGTCGTCTAGAGCCGCGGTGTAAAGTATCGACGGTCTACTGAGGCCAGGGCTGCTAAGACAGGAGGTGTCATTAAATATTGTTTAATGTCTTCGAAGGCCTTCACGGCATTTCTCTTCCCAAATAAATTTGGCGTCCTTTTTAACTAGTGCCGAGAAAGGTGACACCTACACGACGGGTTTGAGATAAAGCGTCGAAGATATGCCGGCTTCCCTTGAAAAGATCGTAGTTGTTTTAAGGTTTTGGGAGGCGGCATTTCTAAGATGGCTTTAATCTTCTCCGGGTCGATTTCAATTCCACGATGTCGGACAACGAATCCTAAGAATTTCCCGGAGGTGACGCCGAAGGCGCATTTTAAGGGATTCATCTTAAGATTAAATTGTCTTAATCGTTCGAAAACAATTCTCAAATCATACAAGTGGTTTTCCTTTACTTTGCTTTTGATGACGACATCGTCCACGTAGCACTCGACTTGATTGTGGATGAGATCATCAAAAATTCTTGTCATTGCTCTTTGGTAAGTTGCTCCTGCGTTCTTCGGTCCGAATGGCATCAACGTGTAGCAAAATACTCCGATCGGCGTTACGAATGCTGTAAGCTTTTCATCTTCCGGAGCCATTTTTATCCGGTTGTATCTCGAAGATCCATCCATGAATGAGAATATTTCATGTGTTGAAGCAATATCGATCATCGGTTCCGGAATCGGTAGAGGGAATTCATCTTTTGGACATGCCTTGTTTAAATCTGCGAAGTCCACACAATTCCGATCCGACCATTCTTCTTTCGGCGGCACCACGTTGGCTAGCCAAGTCGGGTATTGTTCTTCACGGACAAATTTAGCGTCTATTAGCTTTTTAACTTCGGCTATGACTTGTTGTTCGATTTCTAGACGCATTCTTACGGGACCTTGTCGATCGGAACGAAGTAGGATCCACTCCTAGCTTATGGATCGCAACCTACGGGGCTAATCCTGGCATTTCATCGTAGCTCCAAGCAAAACAGTCTTTAAATTCCATTAATAACTTGATTATTTCTTCGGAGTCTTCTTTATTGAGTAAGGAGCTAACAAAGGTAGGTCTAGGCTCTTCGCTAGTACCTAAGTTAACTTCCGTTAACTCATCTATTGTGGATTTAATTTCCTCTTCGAATTCTGGTGGAGCGTCTCCAATTTGTAAATCTTCGAGTTCGTCTCGTAGTTTCCATGCGGTTTTCATTGGACTTGCAAGTGACAACCAAGTAAAATTCGAGTATCGTCAAGCTGACCCTACTCGTGCCGAATCCGAGTCCATACTTTGAATTGGGAGGACGGCCGGAGTTATTCCATAACTTTTCAAAATGTTGTGATTGGCCTTTTGTCCATTGTCGAGGTAAGAAACCACGTTGAATTAAATTTTGAACACGGGGAGAGTACCACTCAAAAGGTAATTCCATTAATTCTGATGAAGTGACATCTTCGAATTGTACATTATTTTCAGTTTTGGAGGAAGAAGCACCACGGTAGAATTTGATCGGCTTTGCACCGTCACTACGTACCTCTTTGACCTCCATACCCTCGATCTTATTAGGATGGATCGGAGTTAGGGTCATAGTATGTACGTAGTGGTTAATCTTCTCGTACATTGATTTGTATTCTTCGTTCTTTTCATCTTCGAGGGAGATCTTGTATTGCGGCTTCTTTCGACTTATTGTTCTTGCTTCTTGCTTGATTTCTTTTTCCTCTTCGGAACTATCTTCCCAATCAACATTGATGGCTGGTTTCTTCGTCCGATTGTCCTAGTGTCTCTACCACGGCCTCGTCCCCGGCCTCGACCTCGGATGCGAGTTGTGGAGAAACCTTCACCATCTCGCCGGAAGGGAGTGGTGAGTGAGCTGTTGGACTAGAACTTCAGGTTCTTCGTTGTCCCGAACTTTCTTTGCTTCATTTGTTATGGTATCTCTTGAGAAGATTGTTTTCTTTGGCGGTGCATAATAAGCTGCATCTTCATGGATTCCAATTTCATGTACGGAGAATGGTTGTAAGTCTCCTTTGATGCACTTGTTCCCCTCCATCGTAATACTTGATGCACCGGTGTAGAGATGATGGTACCATCCTGTTTTCATGTATCCATGGTCGGCCCGAGTAGAGCGTTGAACGACGTTTCGAATCGATTATATGAAATTTTGCGGTTGTCTTTGCTAAATCACCGGTCTTCATCGGTAGCGTTATTGACCCGAGGGCTCTTTCTCCTTTACGGTTGAATCCTCTTAATAACATTTTGTCGGCCTCGAGCTCACGAGCATCAATTTCCAAGTATGCTAGTGTTCGAAGACTCATTATATTGATTGATGCTCCTGGATCCACCAATACTACGGGAGCGTAAACTTCCCGATTGTAAGCTGAAATGTACAACGGTCGGTTGTGATACTGCGTCCCAAGTAGTAGGTCATTGTACGTGAAGGTAACACCTCGGCCTGTTCCTTTAACGAGCAAACCTCATCCAAGGAATCTCCGGCCATTTGAGCTAAGCAAATTTCTGGATCAAGTAAGGCCTTGATCAGAGCTTCTCTCATTTCCTTTGATAAGATGAGAGCATCGTAGATGCTCAGTTTGGCCGGTAGTTTCCTAAGATGGGCTAGCACGTTGTAGTCCACTTTGTTCTCCTGTGTCTCGGCTTCTTCTCGAATGGGTATTTCTTCTGCTGGGGTTGGTTCTTCTTGAACAACCACCTGCTTTCCTTTATCTTTTGGACCCATTCTCGGAGGTAGAACTTTTCCACTTCTTAGGTTGACTTCTGTAATTTCTTCTGAATCTAGTATTGAATTTGTCGGTGTCTCCTCCTGAATCGGAATGACTGGCTCTTCTGGATTATCTTCCAAATGCGAAGGCTCTAACTCTATTGTACTCGGAGCTCCTCGAAACTCACGGATAGATCCGTTGCTTGTTGAACTCTCGTAGCCTCCTTGATGGATGCCTTCTTCGTCATTTTGATCGTCGAGATCATGTATGATTTGAGAATTGTTGTTGGTATCGAAATCGACGCCCGGATTGTCGCTAGTTACGTAATCGTTAGAAACGGTCAAACGTAGCCAACGCCATCACCCTTATCATTATATGATCCCACCGAAGTGAGCGAGATAATCATACAAAATCGAGAGGTTCGAGGGATTTCTCCCCGAATCGGAAACAACTATCCTAGGATAAGCGGCCCCTAGTCCAGCCTTAGGAATCTCGGTCCCCTCTTCTTCGTCAATTTTCTTCTTCTCTTCGATTGTCTCCTGTCGAGGTGGTTCTTCTATCGCAAGTGATAGTACCGGCTTAACGGGTCTCGAACTACGAATTGAAGCTCGCACCGAAGCGGTTCGGATGTTGTCTAAAATCTTCTTCGAAGATCTCGTCCAGGCGGTAGTCCATCCATCGTCAGTTGCATAGGGATCTATCGGGATGACGGGATCGGTTGAGATAACATTGACGGAACCTCCTTTACGGGGTTCCTTCATGTACTCCTTCGGGATTGTTATATTTCCTTTCCGAAGGTTGTCGTTGAGCCAACTTTTGAAGGTAATGCGGTCTTCTATCTTGTGCCCGAAGCATCCGATGGTAGGGGCAAAAGTTGGGATCACCTTTCTTGTTGACTTCCTCCGAGTCTTTTGGGCTCACGGCAGTGGAAATCTGGAGTTTTCATTAAGCTACGGAACATCTTTGGTACTGCTTCATTTTTGAACGGATATTCTCTGCTCAGAAGCTCCCTCAATGTACGTTGCGGACGAGACGGTTGTTCATACTGCGGAGACGGCTGATAGCTGGACCGGGGTTCTTTGGTAATTTTGTTGTGGTTCTTGCGGCCGTTACGGTGGTATTTGCATCGGTTGTTTGCCTTTGTCAACTGCGCAACGACCCCGGATTTCTTTTCGAAAGTCTTCACCGGCTTACGCTTGTCCGTCTTGTCGGCAAAACTTAATTGCTTCGCCTCTTCTTGCAAGCTTCCGGCCTTGCTTAACAACTTCTCAAAAGTCTTAATAGTGAATCCCTTGAGGAGAAGTGCTATCGGGCCGTGAATGCTTTTAAGCAAGATGCCGACTGCATGTTGTTCTTGCAGTTGTGGTTCACACTTCATACTTAAATTTCTCCATCGAAGTATGTAATCCACCAAAGTTTCATTCGGCCTTTGTTTCTCTACCACTAAATCACCTATAGTGATGTGGTGCTGAGCTCCGGCAAATCGCTTAATGAAGAGGCTCTCTAACTCTGAGAATGTCTTTACAGATCCGTTGGGTAGTCCGCATACCGGTCGAAGGCGATCCTCGACGGATCGCTAACAAGCTGTCGGAAGAGTAGCGCATCGCTCCCGCCGGCATTGCAACAACGCGGCACGAAAGTGTGCAACATGCTTGTCGGGGTTCCCGGTTCCGTCGAAGGTCTTAAACGAGAGGTGGTACGAAGCCCTTTGGGTATTGGACAGCGTCGAATTCTTCCGGGTAAGGTCTGCCCGTCCGAATAGATGTCCCGTTCTTCGATTGTGCTAGGGCTTCTCGCACCCTGCTGTTCTACCAAGTTCTTGATATCCTTTTCAGGGATCATACTTTGTGTTGTATCCTTTTTCAGCTGGTCATCCCCATTGACGGATGTAATCTCCTTTCCTCCGTCTACGATGTGAATGACTTCTGGGGGTGTCTCTCATGTGGTTGTACTTGACTTTGGAGAGTGGCTAGAGCTATGGCCATCTCTTCCATCCTCTTCGCCATTTGAGCGATCGTGTCGTCCTTTTCCTGAAGCTGTCTCTTCATCGGTTCCGGCTCCTCTCTTTCCGCGTGCTGCAGGGAGCACCTTGAGAAGCTGATGAAGCTCGTGTCTCGACCATGTTGATTTCTGCATATTCGTTGTCCATGAATTCCGATGAGTCGATCTCATCTCCGAACTTTTCTTCTCTTTCTTTTGCCAACCGTCGGATGTCGGTTCTCAACTTTTCCATGGCATCTTCTAGCGGAGCTTTCTGTGTATCTTTGTGGTTGTCATGCGATGGTTGCCGGGTCCTTTTTTCACGAGTCCCCTTCATCGCAGTAGCACTTTCTTCGGATTCAAGCCTCCTGGCGAGACTTTCTTTCTCGGGCTGCTGTTTCAGTCTCAACTGCCCCGTAGTGGGACGCCACACCATCCTTCTAGCAGCAGAAGGTCTATGACCAGATGGTCTATCGGCCAAATGCTTGGAAGGTGGTATCCTCCCTAATCACGTAACACGATACTACAACGGGCGGGCTAGCCTTCATTCTCTTGCTTGGCTTTTCTATCATGACGGCGGGTTCTACTCGGGGCCCAAGACGGGATTTGGCCAGCACCCGTCCTATCCTCCGTAGAATTTCCGACACGGGGCGGTTTTCCTTCTTCGCTAGCTTTTCTACCAAAGTTTGCGGTCGAGCAAACGGCGTAGTTCGATTCTTTTCTTGCGGCTATCGTTGTAGTATGCGGGGTCTGTGGTAATGTGGCGGCAATCTTTCGAACATTCTCTTCATCCTCTGCGGCGGAGAGGGGATGGAACCTGCTTCCTCCCAAAAGTGGTATGTAGTCGGGCGGTGGTGTATATTACGGTAGCGGTGTATATTACGGTAACTGCGGAATTTCCTCCGGGAAGGCAATCTCGGCAGCTGCGGCTTCCCCGGCGATCCTTCTATTTCTATTTCTTCTTTGGGTCTTTGTCGGCGACGGAATCTTCGAGCTGGACCCGATTTCGAAGACGAGAAGGTCTTACGGGAAGATCCGTACCCTCCACGGTAACGGGTTTATCATAGTTACGGATTCCTTTCCCCTTTGATTTGGCGAAGTCGGGGTAGGTGCGGAAACAACTAGACCGGTGGGGGTAGTGAGAACGGTCCTCCTGCGGACGGCGAGTACTCCTCCTAGTCGGGACCCTTTGCAGGGGAGGAAACTCTTGGGTCGACCTAAGGTTGAACTCAAGCAGTGGTTCCTCAGCTTCAGATACCTTGTTCGTCAGTGCAAAGAGGGAGACGTCGGTGACCTTGACGTTCGTGTTTTCAAACCCCTGTCCAAATCGGATGACCCCATTGTTGGGCAGCTCATCCTTATAGACAGCGAAGTCCAGTCCGTTGGTGAAGGAGAAAATCAATTTCGGGGCTTCCATTTCTGCAAGGTAGATTCTGGTTGTCAGTCCCAAGTTATGCTTCTTTTCTTCAGGACGAAAAGAAAGGAATTGAAAAGAGTCCGAACTCATTCTTTGTTCATGTATTTATCATTTGTTAAAAGAATCACTTATTAGAGGGTTTGTTTATTTAGAACGGAATGTTCAAAGGTGTAGAGAAGGTAAGGAATCCGATTCGGAAAGGAAAAGAAAGTCTTAAGCAAGACTTCCCGACTCGAAGGATCACTCCTAAACTAACACCTGTTGGGGTCCACCCCACCTCGGAAATGAGGTAAAAGGATCTCGGAACCTCTCTGTTTAGGGGTGTCTAAACGAGTGGCTCCTAAATCCGAGAGAATGTTGGCTATACTTGTTCAAGATAGAAATGAACATAGTATTCCAACGGAAAGAAGGGTAGTTTGATCCATTAGGGACATGGATATACTACCGATTTTTGAAAGCAGAATTATTTGATTATAATGGAGAGAGGAATATTCCCCAGCGGAGTCGCCAGAAATCCTGTGCGGCTTATTTTTAGGTCGTGTTTTATTTTGAAGAGGGGTCGCCTAACAGAAATCTGTCGGCGAATTTTTAATTTAATTTAAATAAATAATTTGAAAAGGTAGTATTTGATTTTGGAAATAATTTTAAATTTGAAGATTTTAAGATATGAGATTAAACCGACCTCACATCCCAAATAGTTTATATAAACGAGCACCGCACCACAAACCGTGTATCTATCCCTAAGGATAGACACACTACTTGATGGTGGGGCTTGATTAAATAAACTAGAAGATTAGTGACATCCGTTTGGTCTGCGAACCAATTTTATAAGCCGACAAGTTTCCCCTGCTTAATATGAAAACATTAAACAGGGGTTTATATTACTGGGTTCTTTAAAATTCCCTATAAGGGCAAGCCCCTATAGTTAATTACATCTTAAGTGACGGGAATCACTTAAGAAAACTCTCGATAATAATCGATGATTCTGCTCTCAAGAATTTCAAAGTTTAAGGTTTTCGAAGATTGAACTTTGGAGTTTCGATAGGGAATGGATCAAATTTTTGGAACATTTTGTTTTGTGAATCCAAAGGAAGAAAGGTAGGAGAAATCAACGATTCGAAGTGAACTTCGATAATTTCCCGACTATCCTATCGTTTGGCTTGAATTTAGGAAAGTCCTAATGTTTATTTGATATTTCAATCTTGCCAATTTCAATTAATTAGGGCTTATATTTGTATGATAAAATCAAACAAATAGCTTTAGAAGATGTGAGGGTTTATTGTCGTATCGGACGACTACCTCGGAATCCTAAGACCGGTTAGGGCTTAATTTGCAATGCAAATGCCTAACAAAAGGTTGAGGATTTATGTTGCACTAGGCAAACTACCTCGAAATCCTATGGCTTTGTTGTTTTAATTCTAAGAAGAGTTTTGCTGAAGTAGACTCGAGTTTCTGCGATGACGATGGTCGTGCTTGCCCACCATGCTCCAAGCTCCTTGTTGTTGCGAGAGGTTTAGTTTTAGAAATCATAAATCAGGGGATGAGAGAAGTGTTTTGGTTTAGAGAAAATCTTAATTTCCAAGTGTTTTTTGTGTTTTAATTAAAACAAATCTTAAAGTTGATTATAACGACACCGGTTAAGATCCCACGGTTCCATCCTTCGGCATCATTATTTTTATCGGATTCACTTAGTCCGGATGAATTTGCTAAACTCAACTGAATGAGTTCCACACTTTCATTTAGACCAGTGGGAAATCCCGTTAGCGACACGTAGGTTACATCATCCGAGGTATTCCCGATCATCCAACAGGACGTTTTAATTTAGTTGCAATTGTAGTTTTGTGTTACGTTTGTGATTAAATTTTGAGTTGTTTTATCTTTTGAAATGTTGTGGCGGTGAATTTTATCTTGCAATGACTTTTAACTTAGTTTTGGTTTCAGTTTTAGGGTCTATCCTAAAGGTGTGGGTTTTCATGCAACTGTTGTTTTATCATGCAAGAAAAGTAAAATGCATTTGCAATAAAGTAAATTGCAAGAAAGTAAATTGCAAGAAAGTAAATTGCAAGAAAGTAAATTGCAATAAAATAAAAGCGTACCTGGAGGGTCTTCCCGTCATCCCAAGCTGCACTTAAAACACAATTAGAATATTTAAACAAGTTCCTAGGTAAAGCTAGGGGAAAGGTTATGGTTTTCTACCAAATTCCTAATCCTATAGCTAGTCATTTCCTATGACGTCTAGGTTCTTTGTGTTTTGGTTTAAGGACGATTTTCTTCATCAAAGAATAATCAAATTCGATTGTTCTTAAAAATATCCTATCATATTGAGGAAGTGCTTAAGAAGGATCTTAAACATCTTTTCAATATTTCTAGAATTATTTTAAGTCCAAATGAATTTAATTATATAAATGAATCGATCGTCCGAGGTTTTCAAGTCTTGTTAACTTGCTCGGTGAACTAGGACATTTGAATATCACTATGAGTAAAGTAACACTCCATTTAATGTTTCATTTAGGAGTTACGATAATCAAAGCTTTCGAGGGTAAATTAGTATTCAAATGACTTGATTTAAGTTAAAGAGTTTAAATTTGGAATAGTGTTCAAGTTGTTTTATATTTAATTTCTTTTATGTCTTAGGTGATGTTATATTTAATTTAACTTAATTTAATTGAGTTTTAATTTAGTTTAACATAATTCAATTTAATTTGACTTGGTGTTTAATTAATTTGATTTGATTTAACTTTAATTTAATTATTTAATTTAATTTAATTTAATTTTAATTATTTAATTTAATTTAATTTAATTGTTTGATTTAATTTAATTTAATTTTAATTTAATTTAATTTAATTGTTTGATTTAATTTAATTTAATTTTAATTAATTTAATTTAATTGTTTAATTATTTAATTTAATTTAATTATTTAATTTAATTTAATTTTAATTAACTTAATTTAATTGTTTAATTTAATTTAATTTAATTATTAAATTTAATTTAATTTAATTTTTAAATTTAATCTTAATTTAATTTATCTTTAATTTACTTTATTTTAATTTTAATTGAAATTAAGTCTTTTAATATTTTAAATTTGAGTTATCATTAAAAATTGAGTATTAGTTGATATAATTAATTTAGGGATTTTTTAAATTAAAGAATAAATCTCTTCCTAATAAAGATCCCTTATTTTAATAATTCCAATTTTATTATTCTTCCAAATTTAATCTATTATTTAATTAAAGTTTAATCATTTTAAAATTATTTAATGGGTTTCTACCCTTTAATTATTTAAATTTCAATCATCCAAATCAGATTAAGATCAAATGTTTTACTTGTTGATTTTTTATTAAACCTAAAGTTTTAATTAAGGGTTGAAAGTTTAATTACCATTTTACCCTTTAAGCTTAATAATTTCATAACTCACTAAATTGAACCCAAATGAACTTGAAATTTTTATGTGACTTCACTCACATGTCAATAAAGACATGAGAGGAGAAAATGTGATTTTTCTGTATTTAATTTATTTATATAATTATTTTGATGGAAAATAGAGATTTTCAAGGAAAATTTAATAACATGACCAAGGGAAAGTTTCTGTCCTTAAGAAAATTAGGGGACATTCCTAATGACCAGAGAAGCACTTGGACCAATTTTGGTGATTTTTTGAATTATATTATTTTTATTATAATTATTTTGAGTTTTGGAGTGTTAATTAATTTAAAAATAAAATAAATGTTGAAAAATAGATTTTATATTTTTCAAAAATCTCTCTGATATCAAGGAAACCAGAGAATCAAATTTTGCAATTTTCTGATTTTTCTATGATTTATTATAATTATTTTAGTGAAAATGCTAGAAAATACATTTTTTTTAATTTTAAAATTACCCTAGGGCTTTAAAATTCAATATCTCACTAAATAGACCTAGGAAAAATGTGGGATTTGCTCCTAAGTGATTAAAATTAAAAATGTGACATTTTGGTGAATTTTATTATTTTTGTGATTTTTATTATTTTTTAATTATTAAAAATATTAAAATATTATTAAAAATCAACTTTTTCAGAAAATTGAAATTTTAATTTTCTTAGATTCCCCTGATATCAGAGAGGCTCCAAAACCAATTTGGTGAATTTTTTAAAAGTATTTTAAAAGTTATGAATTTTTAAAGCTTAAAATGGCTAAATGACTTAATCAACCCAATTAGTGGAGCTAGCCAAGTCCAATTGACCTCAAATTTTTATGGTGGATTCCTCTGATCCTAAAGATCAGTGGAGAATTGATTTCAAGTCAATTTGATGCCTGGTTAACTCTAATTAATTAAAGACCTATTTTGGGTGTTTAAGCCGATTAGGGTTAATGCGAGTGAATTAACTCAAGTCCTATTTTTCCTAGAGTTCTCTGGTCATAAGGAACATCACCAAATATTTCTAGAATTTATTTCACAACATGCTAATTTTTGGAATTAAAATACTCAAAACAGCAACATGCATTTGAAAAATAAATAACTTTTCACAGAGATGGCCTCGACCTTGGAAAATTCGGGGAATGTTCCCAAGTTCGAGGCTTCAAAAGCCCTATGGTCTCATGCCATGGTGAATTGTATACATGCATGGAGAATTAAATGTATGCAGAGAGTAAATAAATCATAAAAAATAAAATACTTAATTAAATTAAATGATTTCTTTTCCACATTATTCTCCTCTGTTCACTGAGCAAGAGGGTATTTTTATTTTATTTTTGTGATTTTTCTACACAAAGATATGGATTTTTGAAGTTTAGGGAATTAAATAAATAAGAAAATACCCTAATTTTCTATTTATCCACGCGGCGCCGCGTCGACCTCGGCGGCTCCGAAACGCCGCGTGTCGCGCTCCCATTCGACGCCGCCATCTGAGTCAGCAGCCCGGGCCCCGCGGTTCTCGTACCGTCTCCTGGTCCGACGCGATCCTGGCCGTCCGTGCGCGCGTGTATCGAATGGACGGCATCCGTTCATCGTCCCCAAGTGTTCTCACCGAGAGCCGTCCACACTAAATCCCTAAGATCTCGCTCGATTCTCGATGGATTTTCATGTTCTTATGCTCTATGGATTCGTCTTGAAGAGACGAACACATCTATACGGCTAACATGCATTGAAACTAAGGCATTTGAAATGGAGAATCTCCAGAAGCTCGGGATGAATAGTTAACTCATACCTTAGCTCGGAGAAGTGTGGCTTCGATCCGAGAGTTGTTGCACCTTCGATTGGGTCCCAGCAAGCTCCAGGATGAAGTCTCCCGGTGCGGTGAATTGCCTAGCTATGAAAGTGACCACGGCCGATCACAAAGCTTGGAGGTCTGGAGCAAGCTGGGTGGCTTCGGAGATGGGGCTTTCGGTGGGAAACTTCTCCTCTTGGTCCAGTGAAGGTGTAGGACCAGTCGATTTGAGGATTGGCTCACTGTGGCAAAGTGTCCTGGTTTTGGGTGGAATTTCGGTTGAGAAATTGGGCTCGTTGGTGGGGATTAGGGCAAATTGACACGGGGATCAAGCTGCTCTAAGGATGGTGAAGGGTTTGGAACAATTTTGGCGAGTTTCGGCAAGGTTTGTGCTTGGCTCTTCTCATGGCCGAGAGGGGTGGAGTTTAAATAGAGCTGGTCGGGGGCCTCCCGGGGAGAGTTAGGGCTTGGGATCGAGCTGCTCTGGTGAGGAGAAGATCGGCCATGGTGACCACCTAGGGATGGGGCGGCTCGGCGAGTGAGAATTTCAATGTTGGCTCACATGTGAGCTCTCGGCCATGGTGTTTTCCGGCGGCCTGGTGGCCGGCCGGCCGGGCATGGGTCACCCTCGGGGTCGGGTGGGTCGGGGCTGGAGGTTTGTGCAATCAATTGGCCATGGACATGTGTAAAGGCTTTGATCCAAAGTGGAATGGGGCATGGCTAGATTTGGACCTAAATGGGTCAACCCACCCATTTGGGCTAGGTGCACCACCCAAGGCCTGGTTTAGGCTGAGGAGAAAGTGATTTGGATCGGCTTGATTAGTGGGGTCAAGTCACGATCCAAGTACGATTAGGCTTAAGCATGGTTTAGTGGAATCATGTAAGTGGTTAACCACCTTTAGGAGTTAAGGAAAGAGCCTCCTCCTTTTGCCCAAAATGGCATGGTGACATGTAAAGAGGCTCTCATGGCTTGCATATGGCTTATGCATGGCTCCATGGCTCCATTTGGCTTGGGAAAAGTAAAGTCGATTTCATGGAAATGGATTTAAGGAAAATTTTGGTATTTAGGGGTGATTTGGCATGAGGCTTGATTTGGAATTATTTGATGATGAATTTAGGACTTAGGGATGATTTTAATTGAAAGTATGATGAGGGGAAATGTCATATGGGCCTTGGAAGAATTTTGGGCTTTTTTTTTTAAAAGGGTTTTAGATGGGCTTTTAAGATGGATTAGGAAAGTGGGCTCTTGAATTTTAAAATGGATTTTGGGATGAAATTTTGTAAAGAGGTTGGGCCAAATAATTATTGGGTTTAGCTCATGGATGTGTCATGAGTGACTTGAAGCAAATTTGGGGTAGTTTGGACTTGAATTGGGTTGGATTTGAATTCTTTTGGTGAATGGGCCAATGTAGGTCAAATTGGGCTAACTTGGGCCAATGTTGGGCTAGGGTTGAAATTGATGTAAAATAAATATTAAGAAATGTTTATGGGAGTGTTTCAAAGAGGTTTTGGCTTTGGTTGGGTTTTAATTTTGAGGTTTGGGCCTATTTGGGTTAGATTTGGGTTTAGGTCAAAATTGGGCTTTTTGATTTTGGGTTGAATTTGAGTGGGGTTTGGGTCAAAATCTTGGGCAAATCATGTTAGTGTTTTGTTTATGAGGATGTTAAGGAAGGTTTAGAAAAGATTTGGGGTTAATTGGAGTTGAATTGGGTTAGTTTGGGCTGAGTTTGGGTCATGGGTCCAAATTTGGGCTTTAAGGCCCAAAGTGAAATTGGATCCAAATGTCAATCAAATTGGACTTGGATTTGGTCTAAATTGGTATTGGGAATGTTGAATTGAAGTTTAGAATTGAATTGGACCAAAATTGGGGTCAATTGGGTATGTTTGGTTTGACATTGGGTCCACTTTGGGTTAAAATGGGTCAATTTGGGGGTTTTGACAAAAGTAGGGTAAATTGACAAAATTGGCCCATGGTGTAGTTGGACAAAATGAAATTGGGAATATTTGGGATTTTCTGGAATTTTCTGGGAATTTTCTGAATTTTTGGATTTTTAGGCCAAGAAGGGTATTTTGGGTATTTGGAGGGTATTGGGGGGTTTTCTTGGAATTTTTGGTATTTTTGGGTATGGATGATCAATTTGAGTGATGTGGAGGTGTTTGGGATTGATTTTGGAAAATTTTAGGTAATTTGGAGATTTTGCAAAAATTTGGGTAATTTAAGGGTTTTGGGTAGGTTTAGTAGGTGTAGGGTCCCGGGGGTCAAAAATTGAAAATTTGGGAAATTGAAGATTGGGTGAATTTGGGTGGGGTGAAATCATTTTGGTTGAGCCATGAAGCCATTTCAAGCCCATATGAGCCATGAAACCATTTCAAGCCCATATGAGCCATGAAAGGACTCATTTGAGGCATTCACTATGTTGTTCCTAACCCTCTTAGCCAAGGGCTTAGGGGTTAAGGACCATCCATGTGAATCACCCACATGAGTCAGGAGGTTAAGTTGGGTATGGGTGTGGTTTTAGGAAGTGTGTGAAAATGTAGTGTGTAAGTGTAATGTAAGTCAGCCCCTTCATCAGACCAGACCACCTGGAGGCGATCTAAGGCCAAAGAGTCCTATAGGAACTCATCCTTTAAACTTCCATATTTGATTTCAACCCTCTAGGTGATTAGGGGTCTATAGTCAAGTTTGTGGAGTTTGCGGGGAGTTTAGAAGTGGTTTGAATTTCTAAAAGGCGGGTCCCAATTCTAGTCCTCTAAGATAGTCAAAGGAAAAGCCTAAGGCTAGATCCTAAGCACTAAAAAGAAGAAAAGGAAGACCTCATCAAAAATGAGGTCAACAATAGCCTCGAAGATGTGAGGGTTTATGTCGTATCGGACGACTACCTCGGAATCCTAAGACCGGTTAGGGCTTAATTTGCAATGCAAATGCCTAACGAAGAGTTGAGGATTTATGTTGCACTTAGGAAAACTACCTCGAAGTCCTATGGGTTTGTTATTTAATTCTAGGAAAGTTTCTGTGCAAGTAGACTCAGGTTTTCGCTGATGACGATGGCCGTGTCTGCCCACCATGCTCCGAGCACCTTGTTGTTGCGAGTTTTAGTTTTAGAAGTCATAAATCGGGGGATGAGAAAAGTGTTTTGGTTTAGAGAAAATCTTAATTTCCGGGTGTTTTTTATGTTTTAATTAAAACAAATCTTAAAGTTGATTATAACGACACCGGTTAAGATCCCACTGGTTCCATCCTTCGGCATCATTATTTTTATCGGATTCACTTAGTCCGGATGAATTTGCTAAACTCAGTCGAATGAGTTCCACACTTTCATTTAGACCGTGGGAAATCCTGTTAGCAACACGTAGGTTACATCATCCGAGGTATTCCCGATCATCCAACAGGACGTTTTAATTTAGTTGTAATTGTAGTTTTGTGTTCTGTTTGTGATTAAATTTTGAGTTGTTTTATATTTTGAAATGTTGTGGCGGTGAATTTTATCTTGCAATGACTTTTAACTTAGTTTTGGTTTCCGTTTTAGGGGCTATCCTAAAGGTGTGACTTTTCATGCAACAGTTGTTTATCATGCAAGAAAAGTAAGTGCAATGCAGTTAAGTAAATTGCAATAATGTAAATTGCAAGAAAGTAGATTGCAATAAAATAAAAGCGTACCCGGAGGGTCTTCACGTCATCCTAGCTGCATTTAAAACACAATTAGAATATTTAAGCAAGTTCCCAGGTAAAGCTAAGGGAAGAGTTATGGTTTTCTACCAAATTCCTAATCCTATGGCTAGTCATCTCCTATGACGTCTAGGTTCTTTGTGTTTTGGTTTAAGGACGATTTTCTTCATCAAAGAA
This sequence comes from Papilionanthe hookeriana x Papilionanthe teres, assembly GCA_022702705.1. Lineage (NCBI taxonomy): Eukaryota > Viridiplantae > Streptophyta > Magnoliopsida > Asparagales > Orchidaceae > Papilionanthe > Papilionanthe hookeriana x Papilionanthe teres. Next base: position 3,117 of record JAKZJZ010000944.1, on the reverse strand, counting down.
CAATTAAGTCCAATTGTTCTTATAAATGTCCTATCATATTGAGGAAGTGCTTAAGAATAATCTTAAACATCTTTTCAATATTTCTAGGATTGTTTTAAGTCCAAATGGGTTTAATTATACAAATGAATTAATCGTCCGAGAATTCAAGTTTTGTTGTTATCTTACTCGATGAACTAGGACATTTGAATATCCTATAAGTGAAGTAACATTTCATTTAATGTTCCGTTTAGGAGTTATAATAACCAAAGCTTTCGAGGGTAAATTGGTATTCAAATGATTTGATTTAAGTTAATGGGTTTAAATTTGGAATAGTGTTCAAGTTGCTTTATATTTAATTTCTTTCTGTTTTAGGTGATGTTATTTAATTCAATTTAATTTAATTTAATTGAGTTTTAATTTTAATTTAATTTAATTTAATTCAATTTAGTTTGGTTTGATGTTACATTAAATTAATTTGATTTGATTTAATTTAATTTAATTTAATTTTATTTTATTTTATTTAATTTTATTTAATTTTATTTAATTTAATTTAATTTAATTTAATTTGTTTATTTAATTTAATTTAATTCATTTAATTTGATTTAATTTAGTTTAATTTAATTTGATTTTATTTATTTAATTTAATTTAATTTAATTTAAGTTATTTAATTTAATTTAATTTTTTTATTTAATTTAATTTAATTTAATTTAATCTTTAATTTAATTTTTAATTTAATTCAACTTTTAATTTCAATTTAAATTAATTTAATTTAATTTACTTAATTTAATTTAATTTTGAATTTAATTTTATTTTTAATTTAATTGAAATTTTTAAAAGAGTTTAATAATTTAATTTTAGTTTAATGATTAAGTCTTTTAATGTTTTGAATTTGAGTTATCATTTTAATTAAGAATTGAATATTAATGAGATAATTAATTTAGGGATTTTTAAATTAAAGAATAAATCTCTTCCTAATAATATCCCTATTTTAATAATTCCAATTTTATTATTCTTCCAAATTTAATCAATTATTTAATTAAGGTTTAATCATTTTAAATTGCTTAATGGGTTTCTACCCTTTAATTATTTAAATTTCAATCATCCAAATCAAATTAGGATCAAAGATTGTGCTTGCTAATTTTTTATTAAACCTAAAGTTTTAATTAAGGATTAAAATTTTTAATTACCATTTTACCCTTTAAGCTTAATAATTTCATAACTCACTAAATTGAACTCAAATGAACTTGAAATTTTTATGTGACTTCACTCATATGTCAATAAAGACATGAGAGGAGAAAATGTGATTTTTCTGTATTTAATTTATTTATATAATTATTTTTGGTAGAAAATAGAGATTTCAAAGGAAAATTTAATAACATGACCAAGGGAAAGTTTCTGTCCTTAAGAAAATTAGGGGACATTCCTAATGACCAGAGGACCACTTGGACCAATTTTGGTGATTTTTTGAATTATATTATTTTTATTATAATTATTTTAAGTTTTGGAGTGTTAATTAATTTAAAAATAAAGTAAATGTTGAAAAATAAATTTTATATTTTTCAAAAATCTCTCTGATTTTAAGGAAATCAAAGAAGCAAATTTTGTAATTTTCTGATTTTTCTATGATTTATTATAATTATTTTAATGAAAAAGCTAGAAAATATATTTTTTTTAATTTTAAAATTACCTTAAAGCTTTAAAATTTAATATCTCACTAAATAGACCTAAGAAAAATATGGGGTTTGTTCCTAAGTGATTAAAATTCAAAATTTGACATTTTGGTGAATTTTATTATTTTTGTGATTTTTATTATTTTTTAATTATTAAAAATATTAAAATAATATTCAAAATCAACTTTTTTAGAAAATTGAAATTTTAATTTTCTTAGATTCCCCTAATATCAGAGAGGCTCTAAAACCAATTTGGTGAATTTTTGAAAGGTATTTTGAAAGTTATGAATTTTTAAAGTTTAAAATGACTAAGTGGCTTAATCAACCCAATTAGTGGGGCTAACCAAGTCCAATTGACCTCAAATTTTTATGGTAGGTTCCTATGATCCTAAAGGTCAGTAGAGAATTGATTTCAAGTCTATTTGATGTATGGTTAGCTCTAATTAATTAGAGACCTATTTTGAGTGTTTAAGCCAATTAGAGTGCTGTTTTAAATGAACTAACTCAAAACCTATTTTTCCTGAGGTCCTCTACGGTCATAAGGAACATCACCAAATTTTCCTAGAATTTATTTCACAACATGCTATTTATTGGAATTAAAATACTCAAAATAGTAACATGAATTTGAAAAATCAATAACTTTTCATAGGGATGGCCTCGACTTTGGAAAATTCGGGGAATGTTCCCAAATTCAAAGGCTTCAAAAGCCCTATGGTCTCATGTCATGGTGAATTGTATACATGCATGGAGAATTAAAAGTATGCAGAGAGTAAATAAATTATAAAAAATAAAATACTTGATGAAATTAAATGATTTCTTTTCCACATTATTCTCCTCTCGTTCATTCGAGCAAGAGGGTATTTTTATTTTATTTTTCAGATTTTTCTACACAATGTTATGAATTTTTGAAGTTTAGGGAATTAAATAAATCAAAAAATACCATAATTTTCTATTTATCCACGCGGCGCCGCGTCAACCTCGGCAGTTCCGAAACGCCGCGTGGCGCGCTCCCATTCGACGCCGCCATCCGACTCGGCGCTCCGGGGCCCGCTGTATCGTTCCGTCTTCTGATCCGACGCGATCCTGGCCGTCCGTCCACACGTGTATTAAATGAACGACATCCGTTCATCGTCCCCAAGTGTCCTCACCCGAGAGTCGTCCACACTAAATCCCTAATATCTCACTCGATACTCAATGGATTTTCAAGTTCTTATGCTCTATGGATTCGTCTTGAAGAGACGAACACATCTATACGGCTATCATGCATTGAAATTAAAGCATTTGAAATGGAGAATCTCCGAAGCTCGGGATGAAGAATTAGCTCATACCTTTGCTCGGAGAAGTGTGGCTTCGATCCGAGAGTTGTTGCACCTTCGATTGGATCCCGAGCAAGATCCGGATGAAGTCTCCTGATGCAGTGAATTGTCTAGGTGTGATTTCGACCAAGCTCGATCACAAAGCTTGGAG
>JAKZJZ010000943.1:0-34205 GCA_022702705.1 Papilionanthe hookeriana x Papilionanthe teres | reverse complement strand
CATTAGGAAATTTCTCATTTATTTTTTCTTCAATAAAAATATCATTCTTAATTCTAGATAAATGATCAGCAATTTGGTTGTAAGTTCCTTTTCTATCCATTATTTGAAAATCAAATTCTTGTAGAAGTAAAACCTATCTTATCAGTCTAGGTTTAGCATCTTTTTTTGACATTAAATATTTAATAGCGGAATGATCAGTATGAACTATGCATTTTGTACTAAGAAGATAAGTTCTAAATTTATCAAAGGCATAGCCTATAGCTAAAAGCTCTTTTTCAGTAGTAGTGTAATTTCTTTGAGTTTCAGTAAGAGTTTTACTAGTATAATATATAACTTTGAAAATTTTCTCATATTTTTGTCCCAATACAGCTCCAATTGCAAAATCACTTGCATCGCACATTAATTCAAAAGGTTTATTCCAATTAGGTGCAATAATTATAGGTGCAGTTATTAATTTTTCTTTGAAAATATTGATGTTGACCTCATTTTTGATGAGGTCTTCCCTTCTTCTTTTTAGTGCTTAGGATCTAGCCTTAGGCTTTTTCTTTTGACTATCTTAGAGGACTAGAATTGGGACCCGCCTTTTAGAAATTCAAACCACTTCTAAACTCCCTGCAAACTCCACAAACTTGACCATAGACCCCTAATCACCTAGAGGGTTGAAATCGAATGTGGAAGTTTAAAGGATGAGTTCCTATAGGACTCTTTGGCCTTAGGACCGCCTCAGGTGGCCCGGTCCGGTGAGGGTGCTGACTTACACTACACTTACACACTACATTTCAACACACTTCCTAAAACCACACCCATACCCAACTTAACCTCCTGACTCATGTGGGTGATTCACAAGGATGGTCCTTAACCCCTAAGCCCTTGGCTAAGAGGGTTAGGAACAACATAGTGAATGCCTCAAATGAGTCCTCTCATGGCTCATATGGGCTTGATATGGCTTTATGGCTCAACCAAAATGATTTCTTTCCACCTAGGTTTACCCAATCTTCAATTTCCCAAATTTTCAATTTTTGACCCCGAGACCCTACACCTACTAAACCTACCCAAAACCCTTGAAATTACCCAAATTTTTGCAAAATTTCCAAATTACCCAAAATTTTCCAAAATCAATCCCAAACATCTCCACATCACTCAAATTGATCATCCATACCCAAATATACCAAAAATTCCAAAAATACCTCCCAATACCCTCCAAATACCCAAAATACCCTTCTTGGCCTAAAAATCCAAAAATTCAGAAAATTCCCAGAAAATTCCAGAAAATCCCAAATATTCCCAATTTCATTTTGTCCAACTACACCATGAGCCAATTTTGTCAATTTACCCTACTTTAGTCAAAACCCCCAATTTAACCCATTTTAACCCAAAGTGAACCCAATGTCAAACCAAACCTACCCAATTGACCCCAATTTTGGTCCAATTCAATTCTAAACATCAATTCAACATCCCAAATACCAATCTAGACCAAATCCAAGTCCAATTTAATTGACATTTGGATCCAATTTCACTTTGGGCCTTAAAGCCCAAATTTAGACCCATGACCCAAACCTAACTCAAACTCATCCAATTCAATTCCAATTAACCCCAAATCTTTTCTAAATCTTCCTCAGCATCCCCACAAACAAAACACTAACATGATTTGCCCAAGATTTTGACCCAAACCCCACTCAAATTCAACCCAAAATCAAAAAGCCCAATTTTGACCTAAACCCAAACCTAACCCAAATAGGCCCAAACCTCAAAATCAAAACCCAACCAAAGCCAAAACCTCTTTGAAACACTCCCATAAACATTTCTCAACATTTATTTTACATCAATTTCAACCCTAGCCCAACATTGGCCCAAGTTAGACCAATTTGACCTACATTGGCCCATTTACCAAATAAACCCAAATTCAACCCAATTCAAACCCAAACCACCTTAAATCTATTTCAAATTATTCATGAAACATCCCTAAACCAAAACCAACAACTATTTGGCCCAAACTTCTACAAAAATTCCCATCCATGAACACATCCTTAAACTTAAAAGCCCACTTCCCTTAAACCTTCTTAAAAACCCATCTTCATTAAATTTTAAAAGCCCAAATCATCCTAAAGCCCACATGACACTTCCCCTCATCATCCATTTGATCAAAATCACCCCTAAGTTTCAAAATCATCAATTAAACCATTCCAAATCAAGCCACATGTCAAATTACCCCCTAAATGTCAAAAAATTTCTAAAACCCTTTTCATGAAACAAATCAACCTTTTCCCAAGCCAAATGAAGCCATGAACAAGCCATTCTCGAAGCCACATGAAGCCATGAGGGCTTTGACTTGTCATTAGTCCATTTATGGCAAGAAGAGGGGTTCTTTCTTAAACCTCCTTTAACCTTTTTTTACCTTAATCATGTCACACACTAAACCATGTTTAGCCACCTCATCATGGATGGAGACTTCATCACTCCTTCTAAGCTGACCTAAATGATTCCCTCAGCTCAAAATCGAGCTTGGAAGGGTGCACCAAGCCCAAAATGGTGGGTTGACCCAAACCAAGCCAAAGTGAGCCTTCTCCCATTCCATTTAAATCAAACTCCTTTACACATGTCAAACCTCAATTGCCTACACTAAACCCCAGCCCTGACCCACCTGACCAAGATGGTGACCATTGCCTGGCCGGCCGGCCACCAGGCCGCCGGAAAACACCACACCCGAGAGCTCACATGTGAGCCAACATTGAAATTCTCACTTGCTGAGCTGCCCCATGCCTAGTGGTCACCATGGCTGATCTTCTCCTCACCAGAGCAGGCGATCCCGAGCCCTAACTCCCTCCGAGAGGCCTTCCACCCTCTCCTGATTTAAACTCCGCCCCTCTCGGCCATGAGGGGAGCCAAGCACAAACCTTGCCAAAACTACGCAAAATTGTTCCGGACCCTTCTCCACTCTTAGAACACTTGATCCCAGGTGAGATCCCCCTGCCATTTCTCCTCTCGTAAGCTCGATTTCGGAGTTGAAATTCCACCCAAAACCAGGACACTTCTCCACGGTGAGCCAATTCTCGAATTGATTGGCTCTACACCTTCACCGGACCAAAGGAAGGTGTCCACCAGCAAAAGCCCCATCTCCGGGCCACCCGGTTGCTCCGGCCTCCAAGCTTTGTGATCGGGCTTGGTCGAAATCATATCCGGACAATTCCCAGGACCAGAGACTTCATCGCGGAGCTTGCGGGACCCGATCGAAGGTGCAACAACTCTCGGATTGAAGCCACACTTCTACGAGCTAAGGTATGAGTTAACTCTCCATCCCGAGCTTACGGAGATTCTCCATTTCAAATGCCTTAGTTTCGATGCATGTTAGCCGTATAGATGTGTTCGTCTCTTCGAGACGAATCCATAGAGTATAAGAACGTAAAAATCCATTGAGAATCGAGTGAGATCTTAGGGATTTAGTGTGGACGGCTCTCGGGTGAGAACACTTGGGGACGATGAACGGATGCCGTCCATTCGATACACGCGCGGACGAATGGCTCAGATGGCGTCGGACTAGGAAACGGTGCGAGAACCGCGGGGCCGGGACGGATGACTCGGATGGCGGCGCCCAATCACGGCGCGACACGTACCCCTTCGGAGCTGCCGATGTTTCGGCGGCGCCGCGTGGATAAATAGATAAATAGGGTATTTAATGTATTTATTAAATATCGAAACTTTAAAAATCCATATCTTTGTGTAGAAAAATCACAAAAATAAAATAAAAATACCCTCTTGCTCGGTGAACGAGAGGAGAATAATGTGGAAAAGAAATCATTTAATTTCATCAAGTATTTTATTTTTTATAATTTATTTACTCTCTGCATACATTTAATTCCCCATGCATGTATACAATTCACCATGGCATGAGACCATAGGGCTTTTGAAGCCTCCGAACTTGGGAACATTCCCGAATTTTCCAAGGTCGGAGGCCATCTCTGTGAAAAGTTATTTATTTTTCAAATGCATGTTGCTGTTTTGAGTATTTTAATTCCAAAAATAGCATGTTGTGAAATAAATTCTAGGAAAATTTGGTGATGTTCCTTATGACCGAGAGAACCCTAGGAAAAATAGGTTTTGGCTTAGTTCATTCAAAACAACCCTAATTGGCTTAAACACTCAAAATAGGTCTTTAATTAATTAGAGTTAACCAGGCATCAAATTGACTTGAAATCAATTCGTCACTGACCTTTAGGATCAGAGGAATCCACCATAAAAATTTGAGGTCAATTGGACTTGGTTAACCCCACTAATTGGGTTGATTAAGTCAGCTTAGCCATTTTAAACTTTAAAAATTCATAACTTTTAAAATACTTTTGAAAAATTCACTAAATTGGTTTTGGAGCCTCTCTGAAATCAGGAGAACCTAAGAAAATTAAAATTTCAATTTTCTGAAAAAGTTGATTTTTAATAATATTTTAATATTTTAATAATTAAAAAATAATAAAAATCACAAAAATAATAAAATTCACCAAAATGTCACATTTTGAATTTTAATCACTTAGGAACAAACCCCATATTTTTCCTAAGTCTATTTAGTGAGATATTAAATTTTAAAGCCCTAGGGTAATTTTAAAATTAAAAAAATGTATTTTCTAGCATTTTCACTAAAATAATTACAATAAATCATAAAAAAATCAGAAAATTGCAAAATTTGCTTCTCTGGTTTCATTGATATCAAAGAGATTTTTGAAAAATATAAAATCCATTTTTCAACATTTATTTTATTTTTAAATTAATTAACACTCCAAAACTCAAAATAATTATAATAAAAATAATATAATTCAAAAAATCACCAAAATTGGTCCAAGTGCTTCTCTGGTCATTAGGAATGTCCCCTAATTTTCTTAAGGACAGAAAATTTCCCTTGGTCATGTTATTAAATTTTCCTTGAAAATCTCTATTTTCCACCAAAAATAATTATATAAATAAATTAAATACAGAAAAATCACATTTTCTCCTCTCATGTCTTTATTGACATATGAGTGAAGTCACATAAAAATTTCAAGTTCATTTGAGTTCAATTTAGTGAGTTATGAAATTATTAAGCTAAAGGGGTAAAATGGTAATTAAACTTTTAACTCTTAATTAAAACTTTAGGTTTAATAAAAAATCAACAAGTAAAATATTTGATCTTAATCTGATTTGGATGATTGAAATTTAAATAATTAAAGGGTAGAAACCCATTAAATAATTTTAAAATGATTAAACTTTAATTAAATAATAGATTAAATTTGGAGGAACAATAAATTGGAATTATTAAAATAAGGGATATTTATTAGGAAGAGATTTATTCTTTAATTTAAAAAATCCCTAAACTAATTATATCATTAATACTCAATTTTTAATTAAAATGATAACTCAAATTTAAAATATTAAAAGACTTAATTAAATTATTAAACTCTTTTAAAATTTTAATTAAAATTAAAAATAAAGTAAATTAAAGATAAATTAAATTAAAATTAAATTAAATTTAACAATTAAATCAAATTAAATTAAATTTAATAATTAAATTAAATTAGATTAAATAATTAAATTAAATTAAATTAAACAATTAAATTAAATTAAATTAAATTAAATTAAATTAAATAGATTAAATTAATTAAATAAAATTGAATTAAATCAAATTAAATTAAATTAAATTAATTAAATTAAATAATTGAATTAAATTAAATTAAATAATCAAATTAAAATTAAATCAAATCAAATTAATTAAACATCAAATCAAATTAAATCAAACTCAATCAAATTAAATTAAATTAAAACTCAATTAAAATTAAATTAAATTGAATTAAATATAACATCACCTAAAACAGAAAGAAAATAAATTTAAAAGCAACTTGAACACTATTCCAAGTTTAAACTCTTTAACTTAAACCAAATCATTTGAATACTAACTTACCCTTGAAAGCTTTAGTTATTATAACTCCTAAATAAAACATTAAATGAAGTGTCACTTCACTCATAGGATATTCAAATGTCCTAGTTCATCGAGCAAGTTAACAAAACTTGAAATTCTTGGACGATTAATTCATTTGTATAATTAAATTCATTTGGACTTAAAACAATCCTAGAAATATTGAAAAGATGTTTAAGATCCTTCTTAAGCACTTCCTCAATATGATAGGACATTTATAAGAACAATTGAATTTGATTATTCTTTGATGAAGAAAATCGTCCTTAAACCAAAACACAAAGAACCTAGACGTCATAGGAAATGACTAGCTATAGGATTAGGAATTTGGTAGAAAACCATAACCTTTCCCTTAGCCTTACCTAGGAACTTGCTTAAGTATGCTAATTGTGTTTTAAGTGCGACTGGGATGACGGGAAGACCCTCCGGTACGCATTTGTATTATTGCAATTTACTTTCCACAATTTATTTTCCAACAATTTACATTATTGCAATTTACTTTATTGCAATTGCATTGTACTTTATTTTTCTTGCATGATAAAACAACTCGTTGCATGAAAACCCACACCTTTAGGATAGCCCCTAAAACCGAAACCAAAATTAAGTTAAAAGTCATTGCAAGATAAAATTCACCGCCACAACATTTCAAAATATAAAACAACTCAAAATTTAATCACAAACAGAACACAAAACTACAATTACAACTAAATTAAAACGTCTCGTTGGATGATCGGGAATACCTCGGATGATGTAACCTACGTGTTGCTAACGGGATTTCCCACGGTCTAAATGAAAGTGTGGAACTCATTCAGTTGAGTTTAGCAAATTCATCTGGACTAAGTGAATCCGATAAAAATAATGATGCCGGAAGGATGGAACCGTGGGATCTTAACCGGTGTCGTTATAATCAACTTTAAGATTTGTTTTAATCAAAATATAAAAAAAAAAAAACAAAACACTTGGAAAATTAAGACTTCTCTAAACCAAAACACTTTTCTCATCTCCTGATTTATGATTTCTAAAACTAAACCTCTGCAACAATAAGGAACTTGGAGCATGGTGGGCGACACGGCCATCGTCGTCGAGCAAAACTTGAACCTACTTCAGCAAAACTTTTTAGAATTAAATAACCAAGCCATAGGACTTTGAGGTAGCTTGCACTAGTGCAACATAAATCCTCAACTCTTCGTTAGGCATTTGCATTGCAAATTAAGCCCTAACCAGGTCTTAGGATTCCGAGGTAGTCGTCCGATACGACAATAAACCCTCACATCTTCTAGAGCTATTTGTTTGATTTTATCATACAAATATAAGTCCTAATTAATTAAAATTGGCAAGATTGAAATATCAAATAAACATTAGGACTTTCCTAAATTCAAGCCGAAACAATAGGATAGTCGGGAAATTACCGAAGTCCACTTCGAATCGGTGATTTCTCCTACCTCTCTTCCTTTGGATTCACAAAACAAAATGTTCCAAAATTTGATCCATTCCTATTGAAATTCCAAAATTCAATCTTTGAAAACCTTAAACTTTGAAATTCTTGAGAGCAGAATTATTGGTTATTATCGAGAGTTTTCTTAGGTGATTCCCGTCACTTAAGATGTAATTAACTATAGGGGCTTGCCCTTATAGGGAATTTTAAAGAACCTGAGTAATATAAACCCCGTTTAATGTTTTCATATTAAGCGGGGAAACTTGTCGGCTTATAAAATTGGTTTGCGGACCAAACGGATGTCACTAATCTTCTAGTTTATTTAATCAAGCCCCACCATCAAGCGGTGTGTCTATCCTTAGGGATAGATACACGGTTTGTGGTGCGGTGCTCGTTTATATAAACTATTTGGGATGTGAGATCGGTTTAATCTCATATCTTAAAACCTTCAAATTTAAAATTATTTTCAAAATCAAATACTACTTTTCAAATTATTTATTTTAATTAAATTAAAAATTCGCCGACGATTTACGTTAGGCGACCCCTCTTCAAAATAAAACACGACCTAAAAATATGCCGACAGGATTTACGGCGACTCATTTGGGGAATATTCCTCTCTCCATTATAATCAAATAATTCCGCTTTCAAAAATCGGTAGTGTATCCATGTCCCTAATGGATCAAACTACCCTTCTTTCCGTTGGAATACTATGTTCATTTCTATCTTGAACAAGTATAGCCAACATTCTCTCGGATTTAGGAGCCACTTGTTTAGACACCCCTAAACGAGAGAGGTTTCGAGATCCTTTTACCTCATTTCTGAGGTGGGGTGGACCCCCGATAGGTGTTAGTTTAGGAATGATCCTTCGAGTCGGGAAGTTTTGCTTAAGACTTTCTTTTCCTTTCTGAATCGGATTCCTTACCTTCTCTACACCTTTGAACGTTCCGTTCTAAATAAACAAACCCTCTAATAAGTGATTCTTTTAACAAATGATTCTTTTTTATAAATACATGAACAAAGAATGAGTTCGGACTCTTTTTTAATTCCTTTCATTTCGTCCTGAAGAAAAGAAGCATAACTTGGGACTGACAACCGGAATCTACCTGCCGAAATGGAAGCCCCGAAGCCGATTTTCTCCTTCACCAACGGACTCGGACTTCGCCGTCTATAAGGATGAGCTGCCCGACAATGGGGTCATCCGATTTGGACAGGATTTGAAAACTACGAACGTCGAGGTCACCGACGTCTCCCTCTTTGCACCGACGAACAAGGTATCCGAGCCGAGGAACCACCGCTCGAGTTCAACCTTAGGTCGACCCAAGAGTTTCCTCCCCTGCAAAGGGTCCCGACTAGGAGGAGTGCTGCTGTCCGCAGGAGGACCATTCTCACTACCCCCACTGGTCTAGTTGTTTCTGCACCTACCCCGACTTCTGCCAAATCAAAGGGGAAAGGAATCCGGAACTATGGTAAACCCGTTACCGTGGAGGGTACGGATCTTCTCGTAAGACCTTCGTCTTCGAAATCGGGTCCGAGTTCGAAGATTCCGTCGCCGACAAAGACCCAAAGAAGAAATAGAAATAGAAGGATCGCCGGGAAGCCGGAAGCTGCCGAGATTGCCTTCCTGGAGGAAATTCCAGAGTTGCCAGAATATACACCGCTACCAGAATATACACCACTGCCTGACTACATACCACTTTTGGGAGGAAGCAGGTTCCATCCCCTCTCCGCCGCAGAGGATGAGGAGAATGTTCGAAAGATTGCTCTGCCGCATTACCACGGCCCGCATACTACAACGATAGCCGCAAGAAAAGAACTAGAACTACGCCGTTTGCTCGACTGCAAACTTTGGTAGAAAAGCTAGCAAAGAAGGAAAATTGCCCCGTGTCGGAAATTCTATGAAGGATAGGGCGTGTGCCAGTCAAATCCCATCTTGGGCCCCGAGTAGAACCCGCCGTCATGATAGAAAAGCCAAGCAAGAGAATGAAGGCTAGCCCGCCTGTCGTAGTATCAGGATTACAGATTAGGGAGGATACCACCTTCCAGCATTTGTCCAACAGACCATCTGGTCCTAGACCTTCTGCTGCTAGAAGGATGGTGTGGTGTCCCACTACGGGGCAGTTGAGATTGAAACGACGGCCCGAGAGAGAAAGTCTCGCCGAGGAGGCTTGAATCCGAAGAAAGCGCTCATTGCGATGAAGGGGACTCGTGAAAAAAGGACCCGGCAACCATCGCATGACAACCACAAAGATACACGAAAGCTCCGCTAGAAGATGCCATGGAAAAGTTGAGAACCGACATCCGACGGTTGGCAAAAGAAAGAGAAGAAAAGTTCGGAGATGAGATCGACTCATCGGAATTCATGGACAACGAATATGCAGAAATCAACATGGTTGAAACACGAGCTTCATCATCTTCTCAAGGTGCTCCTGCGGCCGCGAAGAGAGGAGCCGGAGCCGATGAAGAGACGGCTTCGGGAAAAGGACGACACGATCGCTCGAATGGCGAAAAGGATGGAAGAGATGGCCGTAGCTCCGGCCACTCTCCGAGTCGAAGTACAACCACATAGAGAGACACCCCGAAGGTCATTCACATTGTAGACGGAGGGAAGGAGATTACATCCGTCGATGGGGATGACCAGCTGAAAAGGATACAACACAAAGTATGATCCCCGAAAAGGATATCAAGAACTTGGTAGAGCGGCGAAGTGCGAGAAGCCCTAGCACAATCGAAGAACGGGACATCTATTCGGACGGGTAGACCTTATCCGGATGAATTCGACGCTGTCCAATACCCGAAGGGCTTCGTACCACCTCTGTTTAAGACCTTCGACGGAACCGGGAACCCCCGACAGCATGTTGCACACTTTCGTGCCAGTTGTTGCAATGCCGGCGGAAGCGATGCGCTACTCTTCCGACGAGTTCGTTAGCGATCCGTCGGGGATCGCCTTCGACCGGTATGCGGAGTACCCAACGGTTACGCGAAGACATTCTCGCAGCTAGAGAGCCTCTTCATTAAGCGATTTGCCGGAGCTCGGCACCACATCACTATAGGTGATTTAGTGGTAGAGAAACAAAGGCCGAATGAAACTCTAGTGGATTACATACTTCGATGGAGAAATTTAAGTATGAAGTGTGAACCACAATCTGCAAGAACAACATGCGATCGGCATCTTGCTTAAAAGCATTCACGGCCCGATAGCACTTCTCCTCAAGGGATTCACTATTAAGACTTTTGAGAAGTTGTTAAGCAAGGCCGGAAGCTTGCAAGAAGAGGCGAAGCAATTAAGTTTCGCCGACAAAACGGACAAGCGAAGCCGGTGAAGACCTTCGAGAAGAAATGCGGGATCGTTGCGGCGGTTGACAAAGGCAAACAACCGATGCAAATACCACCGTAACGGCCGCAAGCAACCACAACAAAATTACCAGGCAACCCCGGTCCAGCTATCGGTCGTCTCCGCAGAGTATGAACAACCGTCTCGTCCGCAACGTACATTGAGGGAGCTTCGAGCGAGAGAATATCCGTTCAAGAATGAAGCGGTACCGAAGATGTTCCGTAGCCTAATGAAAACTCCGGATTTCCACGCTGCCGAGCCCAAAAGACCGGAAGAAGTCAACAAGAAAGGTGATCCCAACTTTTGCCCCTACCATCGGATGCTTGGGCACAAGATAGAAGACTCGCATTACCTTTAAAAGTTGGCTCAATGATAACCTTCGGAAAGGAAATATAACAATCCCGAAGGAGTACATGAAGGAACCCCAGAAAGGAGGTTCCGTCAATGTTATCTCAACCGATCCCGTCATCCCGATAGATCCCTATGCAACTGACGATGGATGGACTACCGCCTGGACAAGGTCTTCGAAGAAGATTTTAGACAACATCCGAACTGCTTCGGTGCGAGCTTCAATTCAGAGTTCGAGACTCGTTAAGCCGTATCTATCACTTGCGATAGAAGAGCCACCTCGACGGAGACAATCGAAGAGAAGAAGAAAATTGACGAAGAAGAGGGGACCGAGATTCCTAAGGCTAGACTAGGGGTCGCTTATCCTAGGATAGTTGTTTCGATTCGGGGAGAGATCCCTCGAACCTCTCGATTTTGTATGATTATCTCGCTCACTTCGGTGAGATCATATAATGATAAGGGTGATGGCGTTGGCTACGTTTTGACTGTTTCTAACGACTACGTAACTAGCGACAATCCGGGCGTCGATTTCGATACCAACAACAATTCTCAAATCATACAAGATCTCGACAATCAAAATGACGAAGAAGACATCCATCAAGGAGGCTACGAGAGTTCAACAAGCAACGGATCTATCTCGCGAGTTTCGAGGAGCTCCAGTTACGATAGAGTTAGAGCCTTCAGATTTGGAAGATAATCCAGAAGAGCCAGTCATTCCGATTCAGGAGGAGACACCGACAAACTCAACACTAGATTCAGAAGAAATTACAGAAGTCAACCTAAGTGTTGACCTCATTTTTGATGAGGTCTTCCCTTCTTCTTTTTAGTGCTTAGGATCTAGCCTTAGGCTTTTCCTTTGACTGTCTTAGAGGACTAGAATTGGGACCCGCCTTTTAGAAATTCAAACCACTTCTAAACTCCCTACAAACTCCACAAACTCGACCATAGACCCCTAATCACCTAGAGGGTTGAAATCAAATGTGGAAGTTTAAAGGATGAGTTCCATAGGACTCTTCGGCCTTAGGATCGCCCTGCGGTGGCCCGGTCCGGTGAAGGGGCCGACTTACACTACACTTACACACTACATTTCCACACACTTCCTAAAACCACACCCATACCCAACTTAACCTCCCGACTCATGTAGGTGATTCACATGGATGGTCCTTAACCCCTAAGCCCTCGCGCAGAGGGTTAGGAACAACATAGCTGAATGCCTCAAATGAGTCCTCTCATGGCTCATATGGGCTTGAAATGGCTTCATGGATCAACCAAAATGATTTCTTTCCACCTAAATTCACCCAATCTTCAATTTCCCAAATTTTCAATTTTTGACCCCCGAGACCCTACACCTACTAAACCTACCCAAAACCCTCGAAATTACCCAAATTTTTGCAAAATTTCCAAATTACCCAAAATTTTCCAAAATCAATCCCAAACATCTCCACATCACTCAAATTGATCATCCATACCCAAAAATACCAAAGATTCCAAAAATACCCCCCAATACCCTCCAAATAACCCAAAATACCCTTCTTGGCCTAAAAATCCAAAAATTCAAAAAATTCCCAGAAAATTCCAGAAAATCCCAAATATTCCCAATTTCATTTTGTCCAATTACACCATGGGCCAATTTTGTCAATTTACCCTACTTTTGTCAAAACCCCCAATTTGACCCATTTTAATCCAAAGTGAACCCAATGTCAAACCAAACCTACCCAATTGACCCCAATTTTGGTCCAATTCAATTCTAAACTTCAATTCAACATCCCCAATACCAATCTAGACCAAATCCAAGTCCAATTTGATTGACATTTGGATCCAATTCCACTTTTGACCAAAAAGCCCAATTTTCGACCTAAGCCCAAACCTAACCCAAATAGAGCCCAAACCTCAAAATCAAAGCCCAACCAAAGTCAAAACCTCTTTGAAACACTCCCATAAACACTTCTCAACAATAATTCTTCATCAATTTCAACCCTAGCCCAACATTGGCCCAACTTGGCCCACTTGGACCTATATTGGCCCATTCACCAAAAGAATCCAAATCCAACCCAATTCAAGCCCAAACTACCCCAAATTTGCTTCAAGTTACTCATGACACATCCATGAGCTAAACCCAACAATTATTTGGCCCAACCTTTTACAAAAATTTTCATCCATGAACACATTCATAAACTTAAAAGCCCACTTCCCTTAAACCCTTCTAAAAGCCCATTTCCTTCAAAATTCAAAAGCCCAAATCTACCCTAAAGCCCACATGACATCTCCATTTGTCATCCATTTAATTAAATCTATTACCTAAGTCCTAAAATCATCATTGGATTATTCCAAATGAAGCTTCATCCAAATTCCCATCAAATTACCAAAAATTTCTTAAAACCCATTTTTATGAAATCGACTCAACTTTCTCCAAGCCAAAGACAAGCCATGCAAGCCATTGACAAGCCACATGAAGCCATGGGAGGCTTGACATGTGACCATGCCATTAATGGTAAAAGGAGGGGCTCCTTTCCTAATCTTTCATTAAGCCTTTTTTACCTTAAGCATGTCACACACTAAACCATGTTTAGCCACCTCATCATGGATGGAGACTTCACCACTCCTTCTAAGCTGACCTAAATGATTCCCTCAGCTCAAAATCAGAGCTTGGAAGGGTGCACCAAGCCCAAAATGGTGGGTTGACCCAAACCAGAGCCAAAGTGAGCCTTCTCCCATTCCATTTAAATCAAACTCCTTTACACATGTCAAACCTCAATCGACCACACTAAACCTCCAGCCCCGACCCACCCGACCAAGATGGTGACCCATTGCTCGGCCGGCCGGCCACCGAGCCGCCGAAAAACACCACACCCGAGAGCATCATGTGAGCCAAGATTGAAATTCTCACTCGCCGAGCTGCCCCATCCCTAGTGGTCACCATGGCCGATCTTCTCCTCACCAGAGCAACTCGATCCCAAGCCCTAACTCTCCCGGGAGGCCCTCCACCCTCTCCTATTTAAACTCCACCCCTCTCGGCCATGAGAGGAGCCAAGCACAAACCTTGCCAAAACTCGCCAAAATTGTTCCGGACCCTTCTCCACTCTTAGAGCACTTGATCCCCAGGTGAGATCCCCTGCCATTTCTCCTCTGTAAGCTCAATTTCAGAGTTGAAATTCCACCCAAAACCAGGACACTTCTCCACAGTGAGCCAATTCCCAAATTGATTGGCTCTACACCTTCACCAGATCAAGGGAAGGTGTCCACCATCAAAAGCCCCATCTCCAGGCCACCCAGTTGCTCCAGCCTCCAAGCTTTGTGATCGGGCTTGGTCGAAATCATATCCAGACAATTCCCCGCACCAGGAGACTTCATCTGGAGCTTCGTCGGGACCCAATCGAAGGTGCAACAACTCTCGGATCGAAGCCACACTTCTCCGAGCTAAGGTATGAGTTAACTCTCCATCCCGAGCTTCGGAGATTCTCCATTTCAAATGCCTTAGTTTCAATGCATGTTAGCCGTATAAATGTGTTCGTCTCTTCAAGACGAATCCATAGAGTATAAGAACGTAAAAATCCATCGAGAATCGAGTGAGATCTTAGGGATTTAGTGTGGACGGCTCTCGGGTGAGAACACTCGGGGACGATGAACGGATGCCGTCCATTCGATACACGCGCGCACGGACGGCCGAGATTGCGCTCGGACCGAGAGACGGTACGAGAACCGCGGGGCCCGGCCGCCGACTCGGGTGGCGGCGTCGAATGGGAGCGCGACGCGTGTGCGTTCGGAGTCTGCCGAGGTTGACGCGGCGCCGCGTGGATAAATAGATAAATAGGGTATTTTCTTATTTATTTAATTCCCTAAACTTCAAAAATTCATATCTCCGTGTAGGAAAATCACAAAAATAAAATAAAAATACCCTCTCGCTCGGTGAAGAGAGGAGAATAATGTGGAAAAGAAATCACTTAATTTCATCAAATATTTTATTTTTTATAATTTATTTACTCTCTCGCATTGTTTTAATTCTCCATGCATGCATACAATTCACCATGGCATGAGACCATAGGGCTTTTGAAGCCTCTGAATTTGGGAACATTCCCCGAATTTTCCAAAGTCGAGACCATCCCTATGAAGAGTTCTTGATTTTTCAAGTTCATGTCATCGTTTTGAGTATTTTAATTCCAGTAAATAGCATGTTGTGAAATAAATTCTAGGAAAATTTGGTGATGTTCCTTATGACCGGAGAACCCTAGGAAAAATAGGTTTCGACTTAGTTCATTTAAAACAACCCTAATTGGCTTAAACACCCAAAATAGGTCTTTAATTAATTAGAATTAACCAGGCATCAAATTGACTTGAAATCAATTCTCCACTGAACTTTAGGATCAGAGGAATCCACCATAAAAATTTGAGGTCAATTGGACTTGGTTAACCCCACTAATTGGGTCGATTAAGTCACTTAGCCATTTTAAACTTTAAAAATTCATAACTTTTAAAATACTTTTCAAAAATTCACTAAATTGGTTTTGGAGCCTCTCTGATATCAGGGGAACCTAAGAAAATTAAAATTTCAATTTTCTGAAAAAGTTGATTTTTAATAATATTTTAATATTTTAATAATTAAAAAATAATAAAAATCACAAAAATAATAAAATTCACCAAAATGTCACATTTTGAATTTTAATCACTTAGGAACAAACCCCATATTTTTCCTAAGTCTATTTAGTGAGATATTAAATTTTAAAGCCCTAGGGTAATTTTAAAATTAAAAAAATGTATTTTCTAGCATTTTCACTAAAATAATTACAATAAATCATAAAAAATCAGAAAATTGCAAAATTTGCTTCTCTGGTTTCCTTGGTATCAGAGAGATTTTTGAAAAATATAAAATCCATTTTTCAACATTTATTTTATTTTTAAATTAATTAACACTCCAAAACTCAAAATAATTATAATAAAAATAATATAATTCAAAAAATCACCAAAATTGGTCCAAGTGCTTCTCTGGTCATTAGGAATGTCCCCTAATTTTCTTAAGGACAGAAACTTTCCCTTGGTCATGTTATTAAATTTTCTTTGAAAATCTCTATTTTCCACCAAAAATAATTATATAAATAAATTAAATACAGAAAAATCACATTTTCTCCTCTCATGTCTTTATTGACATATGAGTGAAGTCACATAAAAATTTCAAGTTCATTTGGGTTCAATTTAGTGAGTTATGAAATTATTAAGCTTAAAGGGTAAAATGGTAATTAAACTTTTAACCCTTAATTAAAACCTTAGGTTTAATAATAAAAATCAACAAGTAAAATATTTGATCTTAATCTGGTTTGGATGATTGAAATTTAAATAATTAAAGGGTAGAAACCCATTAAACAATTTTTAAATGATTAAACCTTAATTAAATAATGGATTAAATTTGGAGGAATAATAAAATTGGAATTATTAAAATAAGGGATCTTTATTAGGAAGAGATTTATTCTTTAATTTAAAAATCCCTAAATTAATCATCTCATTAATATTCAACTCTTAATTAAAATGATAATTCAAATTTAAAATATTAAAAGACTTAATTAAATTATTAAACTCTTTTAAAATTTCAATTAAAATTAAAAATAAAGTAAATTAAAGATAAATTAAATTAAAATTAAATTAAATTTAATAATTAAATTAAATTAAGACAAATTAAATTAAATTAAATTAAATTAAAATTAAATTAAATCAATTAAATTAAATTAAATTAAATTAAATTAAATTAAATTAAATTAAACAATCAAATTAAATTAAATTAAATTAAATAAATTAAATTAAATTGAATAACTAAATTAAATTAAATCAAATTAAATTAAATTAAATCAAATCAAATTAAAGTTAAATCAAATCAAATTGATTAAACATCAAATCAAATCAAATTAAATTAAATTAAATTAAATTAAATTAAATTAAAACTCAATTAAAATTAAATTAAATTGAATTAAATATAACATCACCTAAAACGAAAGAAAATAAATTTAAAAACAACTTGAACACTATTCCAAATTTAAACTCTTTAACTTAAACCAAATCATTTGAATACTAACTTACCCTCGAAAGCTTTAGTTATTATAACTCCTAAATAAAACATTAAATGAAGTGTCACTTCACTCATAGGATATTCAAATGTCCTAGTTCATCGAAGCAAGTTAACAAAACTTCGAAATTCTTGGACGATTAATTCATTTGTATAATTAAATTCATTTGGACTTAAAACAATCCTAGAAATATTGAAAAGATGTTTAAGATCCTTCTTAAGCACTTTCTCAATATGATAGGACATTTATAAGAACAATCGAATTTGATTATTCTTTGATGAAGAAAATCGTCCTTAAACCAAAACACAAAGAACCTAGACGTCATAGGAAATGACTAGCTATAGGATTAGGAATTTGGTAGAAAACCATAACCTTTCCCTTAGCCTTACCTAGGAACTTGCTTAAATATGCTAATTGTGTTTTAAGTGCAGCTTGGGATGACGGGAAGACCATCCAGGTACGCATTTGTATTATTGCAATTTACTTTCCCGCAATTTATTTTCCAAGCAATTTACATTATTGCAATTTACTTTATTGCAACCGCGTTTATTTTTCTTGCATGATAAAACAACCGTTGCATGAAAACCCACACCTTTAGGATAGCTCCTAAAACTGAAACCAAAATTAAGTTAAAAGTCATTGCAAGATAAAATTCACCGCCACAACATTCCAAAATATAAAACAACTCAAAATTTAATCACAAACAGAACACAAAACTACAATTACAACTAAATTAAAACGTCCTGTTGGATGATCGGGAATACCTCGGATGATGTAACCTACGTGTTGCTAACGGGATTTCCCACGGTCTAAATGAAAGTGTGGAACTCATTCAACTGAGTTTAGCAAATTCATCCGGACTAAGTGAATCCGATAAAAATAATGATGCCGGAAGGATGGAACCGTGGGATCTTAACCGGTGTCGTTATAATCAACTTTAAGATTTGTTTTAAATAAAACATAAAAAACACCCGGAAATTAAGATTTTCTCTAAACCAAAACACTTTTCTCAACTCCCGATTTATGATTTCTAAAACTAAACCTCTGCAACAACCAGGAGCTTGGAGCATGGTGGGCGACACGACCATCGTCGTCAGCAAAACTCGAACCTACTTCAACGAAACTTTTCTAGAATTAAACAACCAAGCCATAGGACTTCGAGGTAGCTTGCCTAGTGCAACATAAATCCTCAACTCTTCGTTAGTGCATTTGCATTGCAAATTAAGCCCTAACCTGGTCTTAGGATTCCGAGGTAGTCGTCCGATACGACAATAAACCCTCACATCTTCTAGTGCTATTTGTTTGATTTTATCATACAAATATAAGCCCTAATTAATTAAAGTTGGCAAGATTGAAATATCAAATAAACATTAGGACTTTCCTAAATTCAAGCCAAACAATAGGATAGTCGGAAAATTATCGAAGTTCACTTCGAATCAGTGATTTCTCCTATCTCTCTTCCTTTGGATTCACAAAACAAAATGTTCCAAAATTTGATCCATTCCCTATTGAAATTCCAAAATTCAATCTTCGAAAACCTTAAACTTCAAATTCTTGAGAGCGAATTATTGGTTATTATCGAGAGTTTTCTTAGGTGATTCCCGTCACTTAAGATGTAATTAACTATAGGGGCTTGCCCTTATAGGGAATTTTAAAGAACCTGTGTAATATAAACCCCGTTTAATGTTTTCATATTAAGCAGGGGAAACTTGTCGGCTTATAAAATTGGTTCGCGTACCAAACGGATGTCACTAATCTTCTAGTTTATTTAATCAAGCCCCACCATCAAGCAATGGTGTCTATCCTTAGGGATAGATACACGGTTTGTGGTGCGGTGCTCGTTTATATAAACTATTTGGGATGTGAGGTCGGCTTAATCTCTTATCTTAAAACCTTCAAATTTAAAATTATTTTCAAAATCAAATACTACTTTTCAAATTATTTATTTTAATTAAATTAAAAATTCGCCGACAGATTTCTGTTAGGCGACCCCCTCTTCAAAATAAAACACGACCTAAAAATATGCCGACAGGATTTCTGGCGACTCCGCTGGGGACTATTCCTCTCTCCATTATAATCAAATAATTCTGCTTTCAAAAATCGGTAGTGTATCCATGTCCCTAATGGATCAAACTACCCTTCTTTCCGTTGGAATACTATGTTCATTTCTATCTTGAACAAGTATAGCCAACATTCTCTCGGATTTAGGAGCCACTCGTTTAGACACCCCTAAACGAGAGGTTCCGAGATCCTTTTACCTCATTTCCGAGGTGGGGTGGACCCCCGATAGGTGTTAGTTTAGGAGTGATCCTTCGAGTCGGGAAGTCTTGCTTAAGACTTTCTTTTCCTTTCACTCGAATCGGATTCCTTACCTTCTCTACACCTTTCGAACATTCCGTTCTAAATAAACAAACCCTCTAATAAGTGATTCTTTTAACAAATAATTCCTTCTTATAAATACATGAACAAAGAATGAGTTCGGACTCTTTTCAATTCCTTTCTTTTCGTCCCGAAGAAAAGAAGCATAACTCGGGATCGACAACCAGAATCTACCTTGCAGAAATGGAAGCCCCGAAATCGATTTTCTCCTTCACCAACGGATCTGGACTTCGCCGTCTATAAGGATGAGCCGCCCGACAATGGGGTCATCCGATTTGGACGAGGATTTGAAAACACGAACGTCAAGGTCACCGACGTCTCCCTCTTTGCACCGACAAACAAGGTATCCGAAGCCGAGGAACCACTCGCTCGAGTTCAACCTTAGGTCGACCCAAGAGTTTCCTCCCCGCAAAGGGTCCCGACTAGGAGGAGTACCGCTCGTCCGCAGGAGGACCGTTCTCACTACCCCCACTCGGTCTAGTTGTTTCCGCACCTACCCCGACTTCGCCAAATCAAAGGGGAAAGAAATCCGTAACTATGGTAAACCCGTTACCGTGGAGGGTACGGATCTTCCCGTAAGACCTTCGTCTTCGAAATCGGGTCCGAGTCGAAGATTCCGTCGCCGACAAAGACCCAAAGAAGAAATAGAAATAGAAGGATCGCCGTGGAAGCCAGTAGCCGCCGAGATTGCCTTCCCGGAGGAAATTCCGTAGTTGCCGAATATACACCGTTACCGAATATACACCACCGCCCGACTACATACCACTTTTGGGAGGAAGCGAGTTCCATCCCCTCTCCGCCGCAGAGGATGAGGAGAATGTTCGAAAGATTGCCGCCGCATTACCACGACCCGCATACTACAACGATAGCCGCAAGAAAAGAATTAGAACTACGCCGTTCGCTCGACCGCAAACTTTGGTAGAAAAGCTAGCAAAGAAGGAAAATTGCCCCGTGTCGGAAATTCTACGAAGGATAGGACGGGTGCCAGTCAAATCCCGTCTTGGGCCCCGAGTAGAACCCGCCGTCATGATAGAAAAGCCAAGCAAGAGAATGAAGGCTAGCCCGCCCGTCGTAGTATCGTGATTACGGATTAGGGAGGATACCACCTTCCAAAGCATTTGGCCGACGTAGACCATCCGGTCCGTAGACCTTCGGCTGCTAGAAGGATGGTGTGGCGTCCCACTACGGGGCGATCGAGATCGAAACAAGCAGCCCGAGAGAGAAAGTCTCGCCAGAGGCTGGAATCCGAAGAAAGCGCTACTCGCGATGAAGGGGACTCGTGAAAAAGGGACCCGCAACCATCGCATGACAACCACAAAGATACACGAAAGCTCCGCTAGAAGATGCCATGGAAAAGCCGAGAACCGACATCCGACGGTTGGCAAAAGAAAGAGAAGAAAAGTTCGGAGATGAGATCGACTCATCGGAATTCATGGACAACGAATATGCGGAAATCAACATGGTCGAGACACGAGCTTCATCATCTTCTCAAGGTGCTCCCGCAGCCGCAGAAGAGAGGAGCCGGAACCGATGAAGAGACGACTTCGGGAAAAGGACGACACGATCGCTCAAATGGCGAAGAGGATGGAAGAGATGGCCATAGCTCCGGCCACTCTCCAAAGTCAAGTACAACCACATAGAGAGACACCCCCGTAGGTCATTCACATCGTAGACGGAGGGAAGGAGATTACATCCGTCAATGGGGATGACCAGCCGAAAAAGGATACAACACAAAGTATGATCCCCGAAAAGGATATCAAGAACTTGGTAGAGCGACGAGTGCGAGAAGCCCTAGCACAATCGAAGAACGGGACATCTATTCGGACGGGTAGACCTTACCCGAAGAATTCGACGCCGTCCAATACCCGAAGGGCTTCGTACCACCTCTCGTTTAAGACCTTCGACGGAACCGGAACCCCCGACAAGCATGTTGCACACTTTCGTGCCGCTTGTTGCAATGCCGGCGGGAGCGATGCGCTACTCTTCCGACGAGCTCGTTAGCGATCCGTCGTGAATCGCCTTCGACCGGTATGCGGACTACCCAACGGATCCGTAAAGACATTCTCAGAGCTAGAGAGCCTCTTCATTAAGCGATTTGCCGGAGCTCAACACCACATCACTATAGGTGATTTAGTGGTAGAGAAACAAAGGCCGAATGAAACTCTAGTGGATTACATACTTCGATGGAGAAATTTAAGTATGAAGTGTGAACCACAACTGCAAGAACAACATGCAGTCGGCATCTTGCTTAAAAGCATTCACGGCCCGATAGCGACTTCTCCTCAAGGGATTCACTATTAAGACTTTTGAGAAGTTGTTAAGCAAGGCCGGAAGCTTGCAAGAAGAGGCGAAGCAATTAAGTTTCGCCGACAAGACGGACAAGCAGAAGCCGGTGAAGACCTTCGAGAAGAAATCCGGGATCGTTGCAGCAGTTGACAAAGGCAAGCAACCGATGCAAATACCACCGTAACGGCCGCAGAAACCACAACAAAATTACCAAGCAACCCCGGTCCAAGCTATCGATCGTCTCCGCAAGTATGAACAACCGTCCCGTCCGCAACGTACATCGAGGGAGCTTCGAGCGAGAAAATATCCGTTCAAGAATGAAGCAAGACTAAAGATGTTCCGTAGCTTAATGAAAACTCCGGATTTCCACTGCTGGAGCCCAAAAGACCGGAGGAAGTCAACAAGAAAGGTGATCCCAACTTTTGCCCCTACCATCGGATGCTCGGGCACAAGATGAAGACTCGCATTACCTTCAAAAGTTGGCTCAACGACAACCTTCTGGAAAGGAAATATAACAATCCCGAAGGAGTACATGAAGGAACCCCGTAAAGGAGGTTCCGTCAATGTTATCTCAACCGATCCCGTCATCCCGATAGATCCCTATGCAATCGACGATGGATGGACTACCGCTTCGACGAGATCTTCGAAGAAGATTTTAGACAACATCCGAACCGCTTCGGTGCGAGCTTCAATTCGTAGTTCGAGACCCGTTAAGCCGTACTATCACTTGCGATAGAAGAACCACCTCGACAGGAGACAATCGAAGAGAAGAAGAAAATTGACGAAGAAGAGGGGACCGAGATTCCTAAGGCTGGACTAGGGGCCGCTTATCCTGAGATAGTTGTTTCCGATTCGGGGAGAGATCCCTCGAACCTCTCAATTTTGTATGATTATCTCGCTCACTTCGGTGACATCATATAATGATAAGGGTGATGGCGTTGGCTACGTTTTGACTCGTTTCTAACGATTACGTAACTAGCGACAATCCGGGCGTCGATTTCGATACCAACAACAATTCTCAAATCATACATGATCTCGACGATCAAAATGACGAAGAAGGCATCCATCAAGGAGGCTACGAGAGTTCAACAAGCAACGGATCTATCTGTGAGTTTCGAGGAGCTCCAGCTTACGATAGAGTTAGAGCCTTCGCATTTGGAAGATAATCCGGAAGAGCCAGTCATTCCGATTCGAGAGGAGACACCGACAAACTCAACACTAGATTCGAAGAAATTACGAAGTCAACCTAAGAAGTGGAAAAGTTCTACCTCCAAGAATGGGTCCAAAAGACAAAGGAAAGCGTGTGGTCGTTCAAGAAGAACCAACCCCACAGAAGACATACCCGTTCGAGAAGAAGCCGAGACACATGGAAACAAAGTGGACTACAACGTGCTAGCCCATCTTAGGAAACTACCGGCCAACCGAGCATTTACGATGCTCTCATCTTATCAAAGGAGATGAGGGAAGCTCGATCAAGGCCTTACTTGATCCGGAAATTTGCTTAGCTCAAATGGCCGGAGATTCCTTAGATGAGGTTTGCTCGTTAAAGGAACAGCCGAGGTGTTACCTTCACGGACAATGACCTACTACTTGGGACGACAGCATCACAACCGACCGTTGTACATTTCGGCTCACAATCGGGAAGTTTACGCTCTCCGCAGTATTGGTGGATCCAGGAGCATCAATCAATATAATGAGTCTTCGAACGCTAAGCATACTTGGAAATTGATGCTCGCGAGCTCGAGGCCGACAAAATGTTATTAAGAGGATTCAACCGTAAAGGAGAAAGAGCCCTCGGGTCAATAACGCTACCGATGAAGACCGGTGATTTAGCAAAGACAACCGCAAAATTTCATATAATCGATTCGAAACGTCGTTCAACGCTTTATCGGGCCGACCATGGATACATGAAAACAGGATGGTACCATCATCTCTACACCGATGCATCAAGTACTACGATGGAGGGGAACAATGCATCAAAGGCGACTTACAACCATTCTCCGTACATGAGATTGGAATCCATGAAGACGCAGACTTATTATGCACCGCCAAAGAAAACAATCTTCTCCGTAGATACCGTAACAAATGAAGCAAAGAAAGTTCGAGACAACGAAGAACCCGAAGTTCTAGTCCAACAGCCACTCACCACTCCCTTCCGGCGAGATGGTGAAGGTTTCTCCACAACTCGCATCCGAGGTCGAGGCCGGGGACGAGGCCGTGGTAGAGACACTAGGACAATCGGACGTAAGAAACCAGCCATCAATGTTGATCGGGAAGATAGTTCTGAAGAGGAAAAAGAAATCAAGCAAGAAGCAGCAACAATAAGTCGAAAGAAGCCGCAATACAAGATCTACCTCGAAGATGAAAAGAACGAAGAATACAAATCAATGTACGAGAAGATTAACCACTACGTACATACTATGACCCTAACTCCGATCCATTCTAATAAGATCGAGGGTATGGAGGTCAAAGAGGTACGTAGTGACTCGTGCAAAGCCGATCAAATTCTACCGTGGTGCTTCTTCCTCCAAAACTCGAAAATAATGTACAATTCGAAGATGTCACTTCATCGAATTAATGGAATTACCTTTTGGGTGGTACTCTCCCCGTGTTCAAAATTTAATTCAACGTGGTTTCTTACCTCGACAATGGACAAAAGGCCAATCACAACATTTTGAAAAGTTATGGAATAACTCCGGCCGTCCTCCCAATTCAAAGTATGGACTCGGATTCGGCACGGTAGGGTCGGCTGACGATACCGAATTTTGCTTGGTTGTCACTCGCAAGTCCAATGAAAACCGCATGGAAACTACGGACGAACTCGAAGATTTACAAATTGGAGACGCTCCACCGTAATTCGAAGAAGAAATTAAATCCACAATAGATGAGTTAATGGAAGTTAACTTAGGTACTAGCGAAGAGCCTAGTACCTACCTTTGTTAGCTCCTTACTCAACAAAGAAGACTCCGAAGAAATAATCAAGTTATTAATGGAATTTAAAGACCGTTTTGCTTGGAGCTACGATGAAATGCCAGGATTAGCTCCGCAGGTCGCGATCCATAAGCTAGGAGTAGATCCTACTTCGCTCCGACGACAAGGTCCCGAAGAATGCGTCTAGAAATCGAACAACAAGTCATAGCCGAAGTTAAAAAGCTAATAGACGCTAAATTTGTCCGTGAAGAACAATACCCGACTCGGCTAGCCAACGTAGTGCCGATCGAAAGAAGAATGGTCGGATCGTAATTTGTGTGGACTTCGGAGATTTAAACAAGGCATGTCCAAAAGATGAATTCCCTCTACCGATTCCAGAACCGATGATCGATATTGCTTCGACACATGAAATATTCTCATTCATGGATGGGTCTTCGTGATACAACCGGATAAAAATGGCTCCGGAAGATGAAAAGCTTACAAGCATTCGTAACGCCGATCGGAGTATTTTGCTACACAATGATGCCATTCGGATCGAAGAACGCAGGAGCAACTTACCAAAGAGCAATGACAAGAATTTTTGATGATCTCATCCACAATCAAGTCGAATGCTACGTGGACGATGTCGTCATCAAAAGCAAAGTAAAGGAAAACCACCCGTATGATTTGAGAATTGTTTTCGAACGATTAAGACAATTTAACCTTAAGATGAATCCCTTAAAATGCGCCTTCGCGTCACCTCCGGAAATTCTTAGGATTCGTTGTCCGACATCGTGGAATTGAAATCGACCCGAGAAGATTAAAGCCATCTTAGAAATGCCG
Source organism: Papilionanthe hookeriana x Papilionanthe teres (assembly GCA_022702705.1). Lineage (NCBI taxonomy): Eukaryota > Viridiplantae > Streptophyta > Magnoliopsida > Asparagales > Orchidaceae > Papilionanthe > Papilionanthe hookeriana x Papilionanthe teres. Next base: position 8,691 of record JAKZJZ010000943.1, on the reverse strand, counting down.
CCTCCCAAAACCTTAAAACAACTACGATCTTTTCAAGGGAAGCCGGCATATCTTCGACGCTTTATCTCAAACCCGTCAGTAGGTGTCGACCTTTCTCGCACTAGTTAAAAAGGACGCCAAATTTATTTGGGAAGAGAAATGCCGTAAGGCCTTCGAAGACATTAAACAATATTTAATGACACCTCCCGTCTTAGCAACCTCGAGCCTCGTGTAGACCGCCGATACTTTACACCGCGGCTCTAGACGACTCCCTCGGAGCCTCGTTAGCCTGTGTCAATGATGAGGGTAAAGAAAATGCTCTTTACTACTTAAGCCGTCGTTTACTTCCGACGGAAGTAAGGTATCCCGCAATCGAAAAGCATTGTTTGGCCCCGATCTTCGCCGCTCAAAAGCTCGTGCACTACATGCTTTCTCATAAGGTCAACTCGATTTCGAAGTTTAATCCATTGCAATACTTCGATGACTCGTCCAACACTTTCCGACAGACTTGCCGGATGGTCAATGATATTATCGCAATTCGATATAACTTTCGTGCCTCCGCGTGCCGTAAAGGGACAAGTCTTAGCAGACTTCCTCGCAAAGACACCCTTTGCCGGCCGAATCTCCTCTCAACGACGATCCGCCGTATGAACAAATAATGAACCTAGAAGACCTTGACGATCGACGTTGGGAATTATATTTCGACGGAGCATCTTCAAGACACAAAGACGAAGAATCGCAAGTGATAAGTGCCCGGTAAGGCAGAATCGGGCTAATCTTTATAACACCGGAGCGGGGGATGTTAAGATACTCCTACCACTCGACGGAACCGTGTACAAACAACGAGCGGAATACGAAGCCCTCATAACGGGATTGGAATTAACCATTCAAATGGGGATAACGGACATCAACATCTACGGGGATTCACGAGTTAATCATTCAACAGATCGCCGGACAATACAGAATTTTTAAGCCAAGACTCGAACAATACTTCCAAGATGCCATACAAATTGTTGGAACAGCATTCCAAATGTGACAATCTACAAAATTCCTAGAAAAGAGAATGCTTTAGCAGATGCTTTAGCCCGTCTCGCAAAAGAATTTCGCCCGTTTGCAAGATGAATCGCTGGAAGTGTCAGCTCACGGACGTCGAGTCCTATCACAGCTCGACATAGACACAATACACAAATCGAAAAAGAAAAAGAATCAACTAGAAGAGTGATGTAAAACACGGAAGATCAGGCGACAGCCTATCGATGGACTACTCGCAAACAGAAAGCTACCGGACGATAGGTCGCTAGCCCATCGGATCAAGAAAAGAACTCCGTCCTACGCATTAATAAACAACACATTATACGAAGGTCTTTTCGATCAAATGCGGCTAAGGTGCCTAAGCGGGTCCGAGGCCCGTGAAATTGTTAAAGAGGTGCATTCGGGACTCCGTGGCGCTCACCACCGGGTCCAAAGATGAAGATGAAAATTAAAAGACTAGGGTACTACCGGCCCTCGATGATGACCGACCGCATGAAAATCGCCAAGAGCCGTCACCAATGCCAAGTGCACGGAGTGGTTCTACACCAACCTCCAAATGTGCTACACCCGACAATTGCGTCGTGGCCGTTCGAATGTTGGGGCACGGATATAGTGGGTCCGATAGAACCACCATCTTCGAAAGGACATCGCTTCATTCTTGCGGCTACGGATTACTTTTCCAGTGGGCGTGCGGCTCCACTTAGAGAAGTGAAAGCACACCACGTGCTGCAGCTTTTCAAGAACCAAGTTGTCTACCGTTTCGGAGTGCCGCGCAGATCATCTCGTATAATGGGTCGCATTCGAAGCACACAAATCAACAATTTTGTCGGAGACACGGAATCGACCGGCGATACTCAACAATTTACTACCCAAGAGCAAACGGCCTCGCCGAGGCTTTTAATAAAACTCTCGTTCAAATCTTAAAGAAAACCTCGGACGATAATAAGAGAAATTGGCACGAGAAATTGTTAGAAGCCTTATGGGCCTACCGGACAACCTTCGTAACTCCTACTCAAGCTACACCTTACGCTCCGGTGTATGGGTCCGAGGCGGTGTTACCTTTAGAGGTTCGGCCTTCCTTCACTCGGAATTGCAGCTTGCAAACAAGATCACGACGAAGAAAACGCCGTACTACGACTCGAAGAATTAGAAAGCTTGGAAGGGAAAAGACTTGCAGCACAACAGAATTTAGAACTATACCAAGCTAAGATGGTTCAAGCCCATGACAAACTGGTCCGCCCAAGAACCTTCAAAGTCGGTGACTTAGTTCTCGTTCTCAAGAGACCTATTCTTGCACACCGCAAGATAGGAGGAAAATTTGAACCCACTCGGGAAGGACCGTTTGTGGTCGAAGCAAGTATACTCGGGAGGCTCCTACCAGCCTAGTGAATTGCCGGGAGAACGACATATGCTTCCGATCAACGGACGATACTTGAAAAAGTATTACGCTACCCGATGTTTCGAAGGAATGAATTCTTCATCCCTAAGAAACACGGGCGAAGTAATTACTTGTGATCGGGTCCGAACCCAAAAATAATAAAATGTGCTAAGATAAATAAAATCATGATAATTAAGTTTTCCTTGTTTTCTTTTTCAAATCAAAATCTCTTCCTCATTTTATCCTACTTCATTCCCGTTAAATTTCAAAATATAAGAATAATAAAAAAATGTATCTTTAATAAACATTTTCTTAATGTTCTTGTTCTTAGTACAGACCCCCGATCCTTTTCCTTGTCTTTTCGCAGGGAAATGTCGAACCGGCGGTTGGTCTTGAACTTTAAGAATGGCGTAAGCCTCGCACTCGATGAAAAGAGGGTGAAAGATGGAGCGATAATCGAGATTGACTCGGATTTCGCACCAGCAGGCCTACAGTACGAGGAAAGTGACTGGGTCCCAGTTAACCGAGAAGAACTGCCCGGGCAGACAGTGATGAAAGTGGGTGGCCCAAGCCACCAATCCAACAACAAGAAAAGAAAAGCAAACACCGAAGAAGATAAGAAAATAAAGTCCGTAGTCGCTACAAGTCGAGGGCGAAGCTTGTCGCCGCCGCGCCCGCGGAGATTCAAGAAGTGCGGAGAGCTACTCTCACGACCACGCAACGAAGAAATAAGAATCGCCGTATCCGTAAGATGTTAACAAAACTAGCCGCGGACCGGGCGCGACGAGACAATTGCTAATGCCAAGCACATACACTTCAAGGACACCGGCTCACCAGAACTCGAAGAAAGGAGGCCACTCCTATAATAACGGAAAGAACCAGAGAAATCTCCGGAAGATCGAAGGAAGAAGGCTACCACGCCACCGGATAGAACCACCAAGCAGGTGCATGACCTTGTTGCGTAGCAACCCCGGGGATGTCCCGACGGACATCATCCCCGAGGAGCCGAGGTATGCGGGGGAACGTGAAGGGATCGAACCATATATCCCACAATATGTCACAAGGCCTCGCCATCTGCAGATCATTCCGAATACGAGCCGGAGAGGATGCAGAATGTTGAAAAGAAAACTTTCGAATACTTCGAGAGAATTAAAGGAAGAAGAATCAACATACTAGAAGGCCTCGAGCTACACACCGACGTATTCTCGTAGTATGAACAACAAGAAATCGTGGATCGTATCCGAGATCCGAAAAGAATGGGCCGAGCAGGCCGCCCGAGGGAAAACACATACTCGTAACCCCGGAGATGGATGCCGGGGAAAGGAAGAATCACAATACAATGTGGATGCTGCTACAACTTTGTCGAAGACAGAAGGGAAACCCACCGGGATACTCCGTCATGGGCAAGTGGATCCGATGCCATTAGTTATCAAGAGAATGGTAAAAAGATTGATAACATGGAGGGTACTGCCAGCAGATTGCATACCCAATAGCTGCATCATCAACATCTACAAACAAGGTGACCGCATACCCCCACATATCGATCACCACGACTTCGTCGACCTTTCGCACGTGTCTCTTTCTTGAATGAGTGTAACATCATGTTCGGATCCGACCTCCGGATAGCAGGCCCGGGCGAGTTCCGAGGGCCGAGAAAGATACCTTTACCGGTGGGTTCCGTCATGATACCGCAAGGTAACGGAGCGGATATCGCAAAGCATTGCATACCGGGGTGCCGAGTGGAGCGAATCTCGCTTACTTTCGGGAGGATGGACGACAAGAAAATACCTTACCATTTCCAACCGCACCCGCAGCTAGAGAACCTCCGGCCTTACGAGCCGTGAGTTACATGGGAAATATCACACCTCCAACGTACATCCGACTCGGCATCCTTGCCAAGGATGGCTTGGAAGGTGATGTTATCGACCATGTACCTCACTATTCGTACATGGATTTTTCGACGAGATGATTCTTTTGATGGATCAACAAAGATCATACACGAATCCGTTTTGAGTCTACGTGGATTGTATGAAATATATTCCGCATCGAGTTGTATGATGTATTTTCAACATGATTGGAATGAAAGTGACCATGTCACGTTTTTGGCCTTCACCTCTTTTGTGCAAATTGATTAGGAAACGCCATTAAAGTTAAATGAACTTCGAACAAAGAACGAAAAGAAATAAAAAAAAGAGAATAAAAGAAAACTTTCCTTAAATCTTAAAAAATGACAAACACCAAGTTCACATGAACATTAAATAAACAATAAAATAAAATTTGAACCATTAAAAGATAAACGAAATCAACACAAATCTCAAATTCCATCCTTCCAAACTTCAAATCTCAAATCCCATCCTTCCAAACTTCAAAATCAAATTTCATCTTTACAAATTTCAAATCAAATCCTCAATCAAATTCCAAATCCAATCTCGATCAAGTTTCAAACTTGATCGTCCAAATTTCAAATCAAATCTTAAATCAAATTTCAATCGAGTTCAAACTCATCCTTCCAAATTTCCAAAATTCCGAATTCAATCTTTCCAGGCTTCAAGTCTCAATCAAATTCAAATTCAATTTCTTCCAGATCTCGAATCAAACATCAAAATCAAACTCCTTTGGGTCGAGGATTTTACATCCAAGACTGCACTGCTTTAGGATTCTTTCCCTACTGCACTGAAATACATCAAATTCAAACCTTTTGGGTCGAGGATTTTACATCCAAGACCGCACCGCTTTAGGATTCTTTCCCTATCGCACCGAAATACATCAAAATCAAACTCTTTTGGGTCGAGGATTTTACATCCAAGACCGCACTCGCTTTAGGATTCTTTCCCTATCGCACCGAAATACATCAAAATCAAACTCTTTTGGGTCGAGGATTTTACATCCAAGATCGCACCGCTTTAGGATCCTTTTCCTATCGCACTGAAATACATCAAATCAAACTCTTTTGGGTCGAGGATTTTACATCCAAGACTCGCATCGCTTTAGGATTCTTTCCCTATTGCACCGAAATACATCAAATCAAACTCTTTTGGGTCGAGGATTTTACATCCAAGATCGCACCGCTTTAGGATTCTTTCCCTATCGCACCGAAATACATCAATTCAAACCTTTTGGGTCGAGGATTTTACATCCAAGATCGCACTCGCTTTAGGATTCTTTCCCTATCGCACCGAAATACATCAAATTCAAACCTTTTGGGTCGAGGATTTTACATCCAAGACCGCACCGCTTTAGGATTCTTTTCCTATCGCACCGAAATACATCAAATCAAACTCTTTTGGGTCGAGGATTTTACATCCAAGACTCGCACCGCTTTAGGATTCTTTCCCTATCGCACCGAAATACATCAATTCAAACCTTTTGGGTCGAGGATTTTACATCCAAGACCGCACCGCTTTAGGATTCTTTTCCTATCGCACCGAAATACATCAAATTCAAACTTTTGGGTCAAGGATTTTACATCCAAGATCGCACTCGCTTTAGGATTCTTTCCCTATTGCACCGAAATACATCAAATCGAATTCCCGGGTTAAGGATTTTACATCCGAGACTCGCATCGCTTTAGGATCATTTCCCTATCGCAATGAAATACATCAAAATCAAACTCTTGAGGTTAAGGATTTTACATCCAACACCGCTTTGCTCTGAGATCTCTTCTCATTGCAACGATTCAATCTAATCAATTCAATTTTCTTTCGAGGTTGGAGATGTTACATCTAAAACCTCGTAACTCCAATTTTAATTTCAAATCAAATCCTTCAAATTAATTTCGACAAAACTTCAATCTAAATAAAAACTCCAAACTAAAATTTAAACTCACACATCAAAACATAAATCTGAAACAAAATAAAATCTAAATCGAAATTCTCCCGTGTCATGTGATTTGGGATTCACCTCCTTTTCCTTTCCCTAGCGAGAGTTCGAGTATCTCCGGCTCGGGAACATACCCGACACTCCCCAGCGAAATTCTTCTGCTTCGTCCTAAGTTCGTCACTTGGACATCCGTGTTGGTTTTGTTGATCGCTTCGGTCAACACCAATACGCGCGGTGTGCTCCGTCACCACCACACCTATCGGGGTCCATTTGTTGACCTCATTTTTGATGAGGTCTTCCCTTCTTCTTTTTAGTGCTTAGGATCTAGCCTTAGGCTTTTCCTTCGACTATCTTAGAGGACTAGAATCGGGACCCGCCTTTTAGAAATTCAAACCACTTCTAAACTCCCTACAAACTCCACAAACTCGACCATAGACCCCTAATCACCTAGAGGGTTGAAATCAAATGTGGAAGTTTAAAGGATGAGTTCCTATAGGACTCTTTCGGCCTTAGGATCGCCCCAGGTGGCCCGGTCCGGTGAAGGGGCCGACTTACACTACACTTACACACTACATTTCCACACACTTCCTAAAACCACACCCATACCCAACTTAACCTCCCGACTCATGTAGGTGATTCACATGGATGGTCCTTAACCCCTAAGCCCTCGGCAAGAGGTTAGGAACAACATAAATGAATGCCTCAAATGAGTCCTCTCATGGCTCATATGGGCTTGAAATGGCTTCATGGCTCAACCAAAATGATTTCTTTCCACCTAAATTCACCCAATCTTCAATTTCCCAAATTTTCAATTTTTGACCCCCGAGACCCTACACCTACTAAACCTACCCAAAACCCTTGAAATTACCCAAATTTTTGCAAAATTTCCAAATTACCCAAAATTTTCCAAAATCAATCCCAAACATCTCCACATCACTCAAATTGATCATCCATACCCAAAAATACCAAAGATTCCAAAAATACCCCCCAATACCCTCCAAATAACCCAAAATACCCTTCTTGGCCTAAAAATCCAAAAATTCAAAAAATTCCCAGAAAATTCCAGAAAATCCCAAATATTCCCAATTTCATTTTGTCCAACTACACCATGGGCCAATTTTGTCAATTTACCCTACTTTTGTCAAAACCCCCAATTCGACCCATTTTAATCCAAAGTGAACCCAATGTCAAACCAAACCTACCCAATTGACCCCAATTTTGGTCCAATTCAATTCTAAACTTCAATTCAACATCCCCAATACCAATCTAGACCAAATCCAAGTCCAATTTGATTGACATTTGGATCCAATTCCACTTTTGACCTTAAGGCCCAATTTTCGACCTAAGCCCAAACCTAACCCAAATGAACCCAAACCCCAAAATCAAAGCCCAACCAAAGTCAAAACCTCTTTGAAACACTCCCATAAACACTTCTCAACAATAATTCTACATCAATTTCAACCCTAGCCCAACATTGGCCCAACTTGGCCCACTTGGACCTATATTGGCCCATTCACCAAAAGAATCCAAATCCAACCCAATTCAAGCCCAAACTACCCCAAATTTGCTTCAAGTTACTCATGACACATCCATGAGCTAAACCCAACAATTATTTGGCCCAACCTTTTACAAAAATTTTCATCCATGAACACATTCATAAACTTAAAAGCCCACTTCCCTTAAACCCTTCTAAAAGCTCATTTCCTTCAAAATTCAAAAGCCCAAATCTACCCTAAAGCCCACATGACATCTTCATTTGTCATCCATTTAATTAAATCCATTACCTAAGTCCTAAAATCATCATTGAATTATTCCAAATGAAGCTTCATCCAAATTCCCATCAAATTACCAAAAATTTCTTAAAACCCATTTTTATGAAATCGACTCAACTTTCTCCAAGCCAAAGACAAGCCATGCAAGCCATTGACAAGCCACATGAAGCCATGGGAGGCTTGACATGTGACCATGCCATTAATGGTAAAAGGAGGGGCTCCTTTCCTAATCTTTCATTAAGCCTTTTTTACCTTAAGCATGTCACACACTAAACCATGTTTAGCCACCTCATCATGGATGGAGACTTCACCACTCCTTCTAAGCTGACCTAAATGATTCCCTCAGCTCAAAATCGAGCTTGGAAGGGTGCACCAAGCCCGAAATGGTGGGTTGACCCAAACCAAGCCAAAGTGAGCCTTCTCCCATTCCATTTAAATCAAACTCCTTTACACATGTCAAACCTCGATTGCCTACACTAAACCCCAAGCCCCCGACCCACCTGACCAAGATGGTGACCATTGCTCGGCCCGGCCGGCCACCGAGCCGCCGGAAAACACCACACCCGAGAGCATCATGTGAGCCCGAGATTGAAATTCTCACTTGCCGAGCCGCCCGATCCCTCAGTGGTCACCATGGCCGATCTTCTCCTCACTCGCAGCAGACTGATCCCAAGCCCTAACTCTCCGCCCGGGAGGCCCTCCACCCTCTCC
>JAKZJZ010000942.1:0-34254 GCA_022702705.1 Papilionanthe hookeriana x Papilionanthe teres | reverse complement strand
TGTCTTTCTTCTCTTGTTGCTGGATTGGCGGCTTAGGCCACCCATCTTCATCACTGTCTGGCTATGAAGCTCTTCTCTGTCCACTAGGACCCAATCATTTTGTTCATACTGTAGGCTGGCTGGTGTGAAGTCAGAATCAATTTTTATTACTGCTCCATCCTTCACCCTTTTTTCATCGAGTGCGAGACTCACGCCATTTTTAAAGTTTAGGACCAACCACCCGTTCGACATTTCCTTGCAAAGAAGACAAGGAAAGGATCAGGGGCTGTACTAAGAACAAGAACATTAAGAAAGTATTTATCACTGAAGATTCTTATTCACTTATTCCAATTTTAATTTTTAAGGAAAGTAGGAAAAGATAAAGAAAGATCAGGAAAAAGATTTGATTTGAAAGGAAGGGTAAAACTTTATTATAATGATTTTCACATATTTTATTTTTAGTACATTTTTTATTTTATCCATTTTTATGTTTTTTGGGTTCGGACCGAGTCACAAAGTGATTGCTTCACCCGTGTTTCTAGGGATAAGACTCTATTTTAGAGGCCACCCTTCGAAACATCAGGTTGCGTAATACTTCTTCAAATATCGTCCATTGATTGCAAGCATTTGTCGTTCTCCTTGGCAATTCACAAGTTGGTAGGAGCCTCCTGAGTAGACTGCATCGACCACAAACGGCCCTTCCCAAGTCGGTTCAAATTTGCCTCCTATCTTGCGATGTGCAAGAATAGGTCTTCTGAGAACAAGAACTAAGTCACCAACTTTGAAAGTTCTTGGGCAGACAAGTTTATCATGGGCTGGATCATCTTAGCTTGGTATAGTTCCAAATTTCGTTGCTCTGCAAGTCTTTTTCCTTCCAAGTTTTCCAGTTCTTCCAGTCGTAATCTGGCTTTTTCTTCCGTAGTAATTTTATTTGCAATCGCAACCCCGAGTGATGGAAGCCGGACTTCCAATGGTAACACCGCCTCGGACCCGTATACTAAAGCATAAGGCGTAGGCCGAGTAGGAGTCCTAAAAGTCATCCTGTAGGCCCATAAGGCTTCTAACAACTTCTCGTGCCAATTTCTCTTGTTGTCATCCAAAGTTTTCTTTAAGATTTGAACGAGAGTTTTATTAAAAACCTCGGCCAAGCCGTTTGCTCTTGGGTAGTAGATTGTTGAGTATCGCCAATCGATCCCATGTCTTCTGACAAAATAGTTGATTTTTGTGCTTCTGAATGCGGACCCATTATCTGAAATGATTCTGCGGGGTACTCCGAAACGGTAGACGACCTGATTTTTGAAAAACTGTAGCACGTGGTGTGCCTTTACTTCTCTGAGTGGAACTGCTTCTACCCATTTAGAAAACTAGTCTGTAGCTGCAAGGATGAAGCGATGTCCTCTTGAAGAAGGCGGTTTTATCGGACCCACTATATCTGTGCCCCAACACTCAAACGGCCACGACACAATTGTCGGATGTAGCACATTTGGAGGTTGGTGTAGAACCACTCCGTGCACTTGCCATTGGTGACAACTTTTGGCAATCTTCATGCAGTCGGTCATCATCGAGGGCCAGTAGTACCCTAGTCTTTTAATTTTCGTTTTCATTTTCGGCCCCGACTGATGAGCGCCACAAAGTCCTGAGTGTACCTCTTTGACAATTTCACGAGCCTCGGACCCGTTCAGGCATCTTAACCACATTTGATCAAAAGACCTTCTGTATAATGTATTATTTATTAATGCGTAAGACAGAGTTCTTTTCTTGATTTGATGTGTTAATGACTTATCATCAGGTAATTTCCCTATTTGCAGGTAGTCTATTAGCGGTTGACGCCAATCTTCTGTGTTTTCCGTCACTGCTGCAACTGATTCCTCTGCTTTTTCTGATTTCTGTATCATATCAATGTCGAGCTGTGATAGGACCTGTCGTCCTCGAACTAATACTTCAACTGACTCATCTCGTAAGCAGGCAAATTCTTTTGCAAGGCAAGCTAGCGCTTCTGCGAGAGCATTTTCTCTTCTGGGTATCTTGTAGATTGTTACATTCGGAATTTGTTCCAACAGTTTCATGGCATACTGAAAGTATTGCTCGAGTCTTGGCTTTAAAATTTTGTATTGTCCGGTGACCTGTTGAATGATCAACTGAGAATCTCCGTAGATGTTGATATCCGTTATTCCCATTTGAATGGTTAGTTCTAGTCCTGTTATGAGAGCTTCGTATTCTGCCTCGTTGTTTGTGCATGGCTCTGTTAAGTGGTAGGAGTATCTTAACATCCCCCGCTCGCGGTGTTATAAAGATTAGTCCGATTCCCGCCTTACCGCGCACTATCATTTGCAATTCTTTGACTTTCTATGCCGAGGACGCTCCGTCGAAGTATAGTTCCCAACGTCGATCATCGTTGTCTTCTAGGCTCATTATCTCGCTCGTCGTGCAAATCGTCGTCGAGAGGCGAATCCGCTCGGTAAAGGGTGTGCCGCAAGGAAGTCGGCTAGAACTTGTCTCTTTACGGCACGAAGAGGAATGAAAGTTATGTCGAATTGCACAAGTATCATCGACCACCCGGCAAGTCTGCCAGAAAGTTTTGGACGGGTCATCAAATATTGCAACGGATTAACTTTCGAGATAAGGTTGACCTTATGAGAGAGCATGTAATGCCTGAGTTTCTGTGCGGCGAAGATCAAGGTCAAACAATGCTTTTCAATTGGCGGATACTTTACTTCCATCGGAATCAAACGACGGCTTAAGTAGTAGAGAGCATTTTCTTTTCATTGACCTGGGCTAGCAGGGCTCCAAGGGAGTCGTCTAGAGCCGTGGTATAAAGTATCAACGGTCTACCTGAGACTGGGGCTGCTAAGACAGGAGGTGTCATTAAGTATTGCTTAATGTCCTCGAAGGCCCGTTGGCATTTCTCTTCCCAAACAAATTTGGCGTCCTTTTTAACTAATGCCGAGAAGGGCTGACACCTACCTGACAAGTTCGAGATAAAGCGTCGAAGATATGCCAACTTCCCTTGAAAGGATCGTAGCTGTTTTAAGATTTTGGGAGGCGACATCTCTAAGAGAGCTTTAATCTTTTCTGGATCAATTTCAATCCCGCGATGTCGGACAAAAAATCCTAAGAATTTCCGGAGGTAACGCCGAAGGCGCATTTTAAGGGATTCATCTTAAGGTTGTATTACCTCAGTCGCTCGAAAACAATTCTCAAATCGTACGAGTGATCTTCCTTCGATTTGCTTTTGATGACCACATCGTCCACGTAGCACTCGACTTGGTGGTGAATGAGCTCATCAAAAATCTTGTCATTGCTCTTTGATATGTTGCTCCTGCGTTCTTTAGTCCGAATGGCATTATCGTGTAGCAATACACTCCGATTGGTGTTCTGAATGCCGTGAGCTTTTCGTCTTATGGTGTCATCTTTATCTGGTTGTATCCTGAAGATCCATCCATGAAAGAGAATATTTCATGTGTTGAAGCGATGTCGATCATTAACTCTGGAATTGGTAGTGGAAATTCATCCTTCGGATATGCTTTGTTCAAGTCTCTCGAAATCCACGCGATTCCGATCTGACCATTCTTCTTCCTGACTGGTACCACATTGGCTAGCCAAGTAGGGTATTGTTCTTCACGGACAAATTTAGCGTCGATTAGCTTCTTAACTTCAGCTATTACTTGTTGTTCAATTTCCAAACGCATTCCTCTGGAAGCTTGTCTGATCGGAACGGAAGTAGGATCCACTCCTAGCTCGTGAACCGCGACTTCGGAGCTAATCCCGGTATTTCGTCGTAACTCTAAGCAAAAGAGTCCTTGAATTCCATTAATAGCTCGATCATTTCCTCAGAATATTCTTTATTGTGTAAGGAGCTAACAAAGGTTGGTCTAGGCTTTTCGCTAGTACCTAAGTTAACTTCCATTAACTCCTCTATTGTAGATTTGATTTCTTCTTCGAACTCTGGTGGAGCATCACCAATTGGTAGATCCTCGAGGTTGTCTGTAGTTTCCAAGCAGTCTTCATTAGGTTCGCAAGTGACAACCAAACAAAATTTTGTATCGTCAACTGAACCTACTGTGCCGAATCCGAGACCTTGTTTTGAATTGGGAGGCCGACCGGCATTATTCCATAATTTTTGAAGTGTTGTGATCGGTCTTTTGTCCATTGTCGAGGTAAGACACCACGCTGAATTAAATTTTGAACACAGGGAGAGTAGCACTCAAAAGGTAATTCCATTAATTTGGAAGAAATGATATCTTCAAATTGTACATCATTTTCGCATTGGAAGAAGAAGTGCCACGGTAAAATTTCGATCGGCTTCGCACCGCCGCTATGTACTTCTTCGACCACCATACCCTCAATCTTTTAGAATCGGATCGGAGGTCGTGGTCATAGGGTGTACATAGTGGTTAATCTTCTCGTACATCGATTTGTATTCTTCGATCTTCTCATCTTCGAGAAAAATCTTGAATTGTGGTTTCTTCCGGCTTATTGTAGCCATGCTTCTTTCGACTTCCTCTTCTTCCTCGTAGCCGTTCTACCAATCAACGTTGATCATCGGTTTCTCCGTCCAACTTGTCCCGAGTGTCTCTTCCACGACCTCGTCCCCGGCCTCAACCTCGGATGCGAGTTCGGGAGAAACCTTCACCACCTCGCCGTAAGGGAGTGGTGAGTGATCGTTGGACTAGAACTTCAGTGTTCTTCATTATCTCAAATTTCTTTTGCTTCATTTCGGCATGTTGTTTCGGGCGGATTGTTTTCTTCGGAGGTTCGTAATAAGCTGCATCTTCATGGATTCCAATCTCTTGTATGGAGAAAGGTTGCAAATCACCTTTAATGCACTGTTCTCCTCCTTCGAAGTATTTTATGCACTGATGCAGAGACGATGGTACCATCCGGATTTCATGGATCCACAGCCGGCCCAGTAGAGCGTTGAATGATGTCTTAGAGTCAATTTTGTGGAATTTTGCGGTTGTCTTTACTAAGTCACCGGTCTTCATCAACAGTGTTATTGATCCAAGGGCTCTTTCTCCTTTCTGGTTAAATCCTCTTAGTAAAATCTTGTCTGCTTCAAGCTCGCGAGCATCAATTTCCAAGTATGCTAGCGTCCGAAGATTCATTATGTTGATTAATGCTCCTGGATCCACCAATACTCTGGAGAGCGTAAATTTTCTGATTGTAACTGAAATGTACAATGGTCGGTTGTGATCGGCTGTCCGAAGTAGTAGATCATTGTCCGTGAAGGTAACACTTCGCTGTTCCTTTAACTAGCAAACCTCGTCTAAGGAATCTCTAGCCATCTGAGGTAAACAAATCTCTGGATCAAGTAAGGCCTTGATCGAGCTTCCTCATCTCTTTCGATAAGATGAGAGTGTCGTAGATGCTCGGCTTGGTTGTTAGTTTCCTAAGATGAGCTAGCACGTTATAGTCCACCTTGTTACCATGTGTCTCGGCTTCTTCCCGAACGGGCAATTCTTCCGCCGGGGTTGATTCTTCCCGAACAACCACCCGCTTTCCTTGTCTTTTGGACCCATTCTCGCAGGTAGAACCCTTCCGCTCCTTAAATCGACTTCTGTGATTTCTTCCGAATCCTGTACTCGAGTTTACAGTGTCTCCTTTCGAATCGGCATGACAGGTTCTTCTCGGAATAGCTTCTAAATCCGAAAGATCTAACTCTACGGTGATCGGAGTTCCTTGGAATTCACAAATAGATTCATTGCTCGTTGAACTTTCGTAGCCTTCTCGATGAATGTCTTCTTTGTCATCGTGATTGTCGAGGTCGTGTATGATTCGAGAATTGTTATTGGTTTCGAAATCGGGATCCGGATTAGATTGTTGTCGTTAGTTACGCGATCGTTAGAACAACTACAAACATAGCCAACACCATAACTCTTATCATTATAAGATCCCACCGGCGCGAGCAAATAATCATAAAAAGTCGAGGTTCGAGGAATTTTTTTCCCCCGAATCGAAACAACCATCTCTAGATAAGCAGCCCCTAGTCCTAGCCTTAGGAGCCTCGGTCCTTTCTTCCTCTACAATCTCCTTCTTTTCAATGATCTTTTCTTCCTGGGGCGGTTCTTCAATTGCATGCGATAACGCTAGCTTGACAGGTTTCAAACTCTGAGTTGAAGCACGTGCCAAAGCTGTTTGGATGCGATCCTAAATTTTCTTCGATGACTTTGTCCAAGCGGTACTCCATCCATCTTCGGTCGTGTAAGGGTCTATCTGAACAATGGGATCCGTTGAAATAACATCGACGTAACCTCCTTTCGGGGTTCTTTCATGTATTCCTTTGGGATCGTTATGTTCCCTTTTCGGAGATTGTTGTCAAGCCAACTTTTCAAGGTGATGCAATCCTTTATCTTATGTCCAAGCATCCGGTGGTAAGGGCGAAGAGTCGGGATGGTCTTTCTTGTTGACTTCTTCCTGGCTTCCCGGGTTCGGCAGTCGAAAATCGAAGTCTTCATCAAACTCGTAACATCTTTGGCACTCGCCTCATTCTCGAATGGATATTCTCTATTTATAAGCTCCTTTAACGTGCGTCGTGGACGAGGCCGTTGCTCATATTGTTTGGCCGGGCCGATAACCGGGCCGAGGTTGTTGGTAGTTCCGCCGAGGTTGTTGATAGCTAGGTTGTGGCCGCTCCGCCGTATTTGCATTGATCGCTTGTCCTTATCGACCGCCGCGACAATCCTGCATTTCTTTTCAAAAGTCTTCACAGTGCTTCGTCTTGTCTGTCTTGTCGACGAAACTTAGTCTGCTCGCTTCCTCTTGCAAGCTTCCGGCCTTGCTTAACAACTTCTCGAAAGTTTTAATCGTAAATCCCTTAAGGAGAAGTGCTATCGGACCGTGAATGCTTTTAAGCAAGATACCGACTGCATGCTGCTCTTGTAGTTGTGGCTCACACTTCATGCTTAGATTTCTCCATCGAAGTATGTAGTCCACTAAAGTTTCATTTGGTTTCTGTTTCTCCACCACTAAGTCACCGATGGTGATATGGTGCTGAGCTCTGGCAAACCGTTTCACGAAGAGGTTTACCAATTCTAAAAATGTCTTTACCGAACCGTTCGGTAACTCTGCGTATCAATCGAAGGAGATCCCTAACAGGCTGCTGAGGAATTGTCGAAAGAGTAAGGCGTCACTTCCACTGGCGTTGCAACAACTAGCGCGAAAATGTGCAACATGCTGTCGAGGGTTTCCGTACCATCAAAAGTCTTGAACGGAGGTGGTACGAAGCCTTTTGGGTATCAGTACCGCATCAAATTCCTCGAGGTACGGTCTACCCGTCCGAATAGATGCTCCGCTCTTAGACCGTGCTAAGGCTTCTCGCACCTCGCCGTTCCACCATGTTCTTGATGTCCTTCTCCGGAATCATATTCGGGTAGAATCTTTCTTCGGCCGATCGTCTCCGTTAACGGATGTAATCTCTTTTCCTCCGTCCGTAATATGAATAACTTCCGGAGGCGTTTCTCGAGGGTCGAACTCGACTCCGAAGAGTGGCTAGTGGCCGCAGCCATCTCTTCCATCCTTTTTGCCATTTAAGAGATTGTATCATCTTTTTCTTGAATTTGTGCTTTTAATGCTTCTGGTTCATCTCTCTCCGCAGCTGCTAGGGCACCTTGAGAAGCTGACGATGCTCGTTTCTCAACCATGTTGATCTCCATATATTCGTCATCCATGAACTCCGACGAGTCAACTTCATCTCCAAACTTTTCTTCTCTTTCTCTTGCTAATCGTTGAATGTCGGTTCTTAGCTTTTCCATAGCATCTTCCAATGGTCTTTTTCGTGCGGTTTCATAGTTATCATGTGATGACTGTCGGCATTATTTTTTTTTTTAGGGTTGTGTGTTTTATTTTGAAAAGTGGTCGCCTAACAGAAGTTGTGTGGCGAATTTTTATTTTAAATTTAATTTAAATATATATAATTTAGAAAGTAGTATTTGATTTTGAAAATAATTTTTAGATTCGAAAGTTTTAAGATATGAAATTAAACCGATCTCACATCCCCAAATAGTTTATATAAACGAGCACCGCACCACAAACCGTATATCTATCCCTAAGGATAGTACACACCGCTCGATGATGGGGCTCGATCAAATAAACTAGAAGTTTTGTGACATCCGTTTGGTTTCGCGAACCAATTTTATAAGCCGACAAATTCCCCCGCTTAATATGAAAGTATCAAACAGGGTTTATATTACTCGGGTTCTTTAAAATTCCCTATAAGGGCAAGCCCCTATAGTTAATTACATCTTAAGTGACGGGAATCACCTAAGAAAACTCTCGATAATAATCAATGATTCTCGCTCTCAAGAATTTCAAAGTTTAAGGTTTTCAAAGATTGAATTTTGGAATTTCAATGTGGAATGGATCAAATTTTTGGAACATTTTGTTTTGTGAATCCAAAGGAAGAGAGGTAGGAGAAATCACCGATTCGAAGTGAACTTCGATAATTTCCCGACTATCCTATTGTTTGTCTTGAATTTAGGAAAGTCCTAATGTTTATTTGATATTTCAATCTCGCCAATTTCAATTAATTAGGGCTTATATTTGTATGATAAAATCAAACAAATAAACTTAGAAGATGTGAGGGTTTATTGTCGTATCGGACGACTACCTCGGAATCCTAAGACCTGAGTTAGGGCTTAATTTGCAATGCAAATGCCTAACGAAGAGTCGAGGATTTATGTTGCACTAGCAAGCTACCTCGAAGTCCTATGGCTCGGTTGTTTTAATTCTAGGAAAGTTTTGTCGAAGTAGACTCGTGTTTCGCCGATGACGATGGTCGTGCCGCCCACCATGCTCCGAGCTCCTTGTTGTCGCAGAGGTTTAGTTTTAGAAATCATAAATCAGTGAGTTGAGAGAAGTGTTTTGGTTTAGAGAAAATCTTAATTTCCAGTGTGTTTTTTGTGTTTTAATTAAAACAAATCTTAAAGTTGATTATAACGACACCGGCTAAGATCCCACTCGCTCCATCCTTCCGGCATCATTATTTTTATCGGATTCACTTAGTCCGTATGAATTTGCTAAACTCAACCGAATGAGTTCCACACTTTCATTTAGACCGTGGAAATCCCGTTAGCAACACGTAGGTTACATCATCCGAGGTATTCCCGATCATCCAACATGACGTTTTAATTTAGTTGTAATTGTAGTTTTGTGTTCGTTTGTGATTAAATTTTGAGTTGTTTTATATTTTGAAATGTTGTGGCGGTGAATTTTATCTTGCAATGACTTTTAACTTAATTTTGGTTTCAGCTTTAGGGGCTATCCTAAAGGTGTGGGTTTTCATGCAACCGTTGTTTTATCATGCAAGAAAAGTAAAATGCATTTGCAATAAAGTAAATTGCAAGAAAGTAAATTGCAAGAAAGTAAATTGCAAGAAAGTAAATCGCAATAAAATAAAAGCGTACCCGGAGGGTCTTCCCGTCATCCCAAGCCGCACTTAAAACACAATTAGCATATTTAAGCAAGTTCCTAGTAAAGCTAAGGGAAAGGTTATGGTTTTCTACCAAATTCCTAATCCTATAGCTTAGTCATTTCCTATGACGTCTAGGTTCTTTGGTTTTGGTTTAAGGACGATTTTCTTCATCGAAGAACAATCAAATTCAATTGTTCTTTATAAATATCCTATCATATCGAGGAAGTGCTTAAGAAGGATCTTAAACATCTTTTTCAATATTTCTAGGATTGTTTTAAGTCCAAATGAATTTAATTATATAAATGAATCGATCGTCCGAGGTTTTCAAATCTTGTTAACTTGCTTCAGTGAACTAGGACATTTGAATATCCTATGAGTGAAGTAACACTTCATTTAATGTTTTATTTAGAGTTATAATAACTAAAGCTTTCAAGGGTAAGTTAGTATTCAAATGATTTGATTTAAGTTAAAGGGTTTAAATTTGGAATAGTGTTCAAGTTGCTTTATATTTAGTTTAATTTAATTTAATTTGATTTGATGTTTAATTAATTTGATTTGATTTAACTTTAATTTAATTATTTAATTTAATTTAATTTAATTTTAATTAATTTAATTAGTTTAATTTAATTTAATTTAATTGTTTAATTTAATTTAATTTAATTGTTTAATTTAATTTAATTTAATTATTTAATTTAATTTAATTTAATTGAATTTAATTTAATTTAATTGTCTTAATTTAATTTAATTATTAAATTTAATTTAATTTTAATTTAATTTATCTTTAATTTACTTTATTTTTAATTTTAATCAAATTTCAAAAGAGTTTAATAATTTAATTAAGTCTTTTAATATTTTAAATTCGAGTTATCATTTTAATTAAGAATTGAGTATTAATTGATATAATTAATTTAGGGATTTTTAAATTAAAGAATAAATCTCTTCCTAATAAAGATCCCTTATTTTAATAATTCCAATTTTATTATTCTTCCAAATTTAATCTATTATTTAATTAAAGTTTAATCATTTTAAAATTGTTTAATGGGTTTCTACCCTTTAATTATTTAAATTTCAATCATCCAAATCAGATTAAGATCAAATATTTTACTTGTTGATTTTTTATTAAACCTAAAGTTTTAATTAAGGATTAAAGATTTTAATTACCATTTTACCCTTTAAGCTTAATAATTTCATAACTCACTAAATTGAACTCAAATGAACTTGAAATTTTTATGTGACTTCACTCATATGTCAATAAAGACATGAGAGGAGAAAATGTGATTTTTCTGTGTTTAATTTATTTATATAATTATTTTTGGTGGAAAATAGAGATTTTCAAGGAAAATTTAATAATATGACCAAGGGAAAGTTTCTGTCCTTAAGAAAATTAGGGGACATTCCTAATGACCAGAGAAGCACTTGGACCAATTTTGGTGATTTTTTGAATTATATTATTTTTATTATAATTATTTTGAGTTTTGGAGTGTTAATTAATTTAAAAATAAGATAAATGTTGAAAAATGGATTTTATATTTTTCAAAAATCTCTCTGATATCAAGGAAACCAGAGAATCAAATTTTGCAATTTTCTGATTTTTCTATGATTTATAATAATTATTTTAGTGAAAATGCTAGAAAATACATTTTTTTTTAATTTTAAAATTACCCTAGGGCTTTAAAATTTAATATCTCACTAAATAGACTTAGGAAAAATGTGGGATTTGTTCCTAAGTGATTAAAATTCAAAATGTGACATTTTGGTGAATTTTATTATTTTTGTGATTTTTATTATTTTTTAATTATTAAAAATATTAAAATATTATTAAAAATCAACTTTTTAGAAAATTGAAATTTTAATTTTCTTAGGTTCCCCTGATATCAGAGAGGCTCCAAAACCAATTTGGTGAATTTTTAAAAGGTATTTTAAAAGTTATGAATTTTTAAAGTTTAAAATGGCTAAGCGGCTTAATCAACCCAATTAGTGGGGCTAACCAAGTCCAATCGACTTCAAATTTTTATGGTGGATTCCTCTGATCCTAAAGGTCAGTGGAGAATTGATTTCAAGTCAATTTGATACTTGGTTAACTCTAATTAATTAAAGACCTATTTTAGGTGTTTAAGCCAATTAGGGTTAATCCGAGTGAATTAACTCAAGTCCTATTTTTCCTAGAGTTCTCTGGTCATAAGGAACATCACCAAATATTTCTAGAATTTATTTCACAACATGCTAATTTTTGGAATTAAAATACTCAAAACAAGCAACATGCATTTGAAAAATAAATAACTTTTCACAGAGATGGCCTCCGACCTTGGAAAATTCAGTGAATGTTCCCAAGTTCAGAGGCTTCAAAAGCCCTATGGTCTCATGCCATGGTGAATTGTATACATGCATGGAGAATTAAATGTATGCAGAGAGTAAATAAATCATAAAAAATAAAATACTTAATGAAATTGAATGATTTCTTTTCCACATTATTCTCCTCTCGTTCACTCGAGCAAGAGGGTATTTTTATTTTATTTTTGTGATTTTTCTACACAGAGATATGAATTTTTGAAGTTTAGTGGAATTAAATAAATAGAAAAATACCCTAATTTTCTATTTATCCACGCGGCGCCGCGTCAACCTCGGCAGCCTCCGAACGCACACGCGTCGCGCTCCCATTCGACGCCGCCACTCGAGTCGCGCAGCCCGGCCCCGCGGTTCTCGTACCGTCTCCCGGTCCGACGCAATCCCGGCCGTCCGTGCGCGCGTGTATCGAATGGACGCGCATCCGTTCATCGTCCCCAAGTGTTCTCACCCGAGAGCCGTCCACACTAAATCCCTAAGATCTCACTCGATTCTCAATGGATTTTCATGTTCTTATACTCTATGGATTCGTCTTCAAGAGACGAACACATCTATACGGCTAACATGCATCGAAACTAAGGCATTTGAAATGGAGAATCTCCGGAAGCTCGGGATGGATAGTTAACTCATACCTTAGCTCGGAGAAGTGTGGCTTCAATCCGAGAGTTGTCGCACCTTCGATCGGGTCCCAGCGAAGCTCCGCATGAAGTCTCCCGGTCCGGTGAATTGCTCTAGCTATGAAAGTGACCACAGCCCGATCACAAAGCTTGGAGGTCGGAGCAACCGGGTGGCCCTGAGATGGGGCTTTGCTGGGAAACTTCTCCTCTCGGTCCAGATGAAGGTGTAGGACCAGCCAATTTGAGGATTGGCTCACCGTGGCAAAGTGTCCCGGTTTTGGGTGGAATTTCAGCCGAGAAATCGGGCTCGTTGGTGGGGATTGTGGGCAAATCGACACTCGGGATCAACCGCTCTAAGGATGGTGAAGGGTTTGGAACAATTTTGGCGAGTTTCGGCAAGGTTTGTGCTCGGCTCCCCTCATGGCCGAGAGGGGTGGAGTTTAAATCGAGCCGGCTGGGGCCTCCTGTGGAGAGTTGGGGCTCGGGATCAGCCTGCCTCGTGAGGAGAAGATCAGCCATGGTGACCACTGGGATGGGGCAGCTCAGCAAGTGAGAATTTCAATGTCGGCTCACATGCGAGCTCTCGGCCATGGTGTTTTCCGGCGGCCCGGTGGCCGGCCGGCCAGCATGGGTCACCCTCGTGGTCAGTGGGTCGTGGCCGGAGGTTTGTGCAATCAATCGGCCATGGACATGTGTAAAGGCTTTCGATCCAAAGTGGAATGGGGCATGGCTAGATTTGGACCTAAATGGGTCAACCCACCCATTTGGGCTAGGTGCACCACCCAAGGCCTCGGTTTAGGCCGAGGAGAAAGTGATTTGGATCAGCTTGATTAGTGGGGTCAAGTCACAATCCAAGTACAATTAAAGCTTAAGCATGGTTTAGTGGAATCATGTAAGTGGTTAACCACCTTTAGAGTTAAGGAAAGAGCCTCCTCCTTTTGCCCAAAATGGCATGGTGACATGTAAAGAGGCTCTCATGGCTTGCATATGGCTTATGCATGGCTCCATGGCTCCATTTGGCTCGGGAAAAGTAAAGTCAATTTCATGGAAATGGATTTAAGGAAAATTTTGGTATTTAGGGGTGATTTGGCATGAGGCTTGATTTGGAATTATTTGATGATGAATTTAGGACTTAGGGATGATTTTAATTAAATGGATGACAAATGGAGATGTCATGTGGGCCTTGGAAGAATTTTGGGCTTTTTTTTAAAAGGGTTTTAGATGAGCTTTTAAGATGGATTAGGAAAGTGGGCTCTCGAATTTTAAAATGGATTTTGGGATGAAATTTTGTAAAGAGGTTGGGCCAAATAATTATTGGGTTTAGCTCATGGATGTGTCATGAGTGACTTGAAGCAAATTTGGGGTAGTTTGGACTTGAATCGGTTGGATTCGAATTCTTTTGTGAATGGGCCAATGTAGGTCAAATTGGGCTAATCTTGGGCCAATGTTGGGCTAGGGTTGAAATTGATGTAAAATAAATATTAAGAAATGTTTATGGGAGTGTTTCAAAGAGGTTTTGGCTTTGGTTGGGTTTTAATTTTGAGGTTTGGGCCTATTCGGGTTAGATTCGGGTTTAGGTCAAAATTGGGCTTTTTGATTTTGGGTTGAATTCGAGTGGGGTTTGGGTCAAAATCTTGGGCAAATCATGTTAGTGTTTTGTTTATGAGGATGTTAAGGAAGGTTTAGAAAAGATTTGGGGTTAATTGGAGTTGAATTGGGTTAGTTTGGGCTAAGTTCGGGTCATGGGTCCAAATTCGGGCTTTAAGGCCCAAAGTGAAATTGGATCCAAATGTCAATCAAATTGGACTTGGATTTGGTCTAAATTGGTATTGGGAATGTTGAATTGAAGTTTAGAATTGAATTGGACCAAAATTGGGGTCAATTGGGTATGTTTGGTTTGACATTGGTTTCACTTTGGGTTAAAATGGGTCAATTTGGGGGTTTTGACAAAAGTAGGGTAAATTGACAAAATTGGCCCATGGTGTAGTTGGACAAAATGAAATTGGGAATATTTGGGATTTTCTGGAATTTTCTGGGAATTTTCTGAATTTTTGGATTTTTAGGCCAAGAAGGGTATTTTGGGTATTTGGAGGGTATTGGGAGGTTTTCTTGGAATTTTTGGTATTTTTGGGTATGGATGATCAATTTGAGTGATTTGGAGATGTTTGGGATTGATTTTGGAAAATTTTGGGTAATTTGGAAATTTTGCAAAAATTTGGGTAATTTCAAGGGTTTTCGGCAGTTAAGCGTGTGTAGGGTCCCTGGGTCAAAAATTGAAAATTTGGGAAATTGAAGATCGGGTGAATTTGGGTGGGGTGAAATCATTCTGGTTGAGCCATGAAGCCATTTCAAGCCCATATGAGCCATGAAAGGACTCATTCGAGGCATTCACTATGTTGTTCCTAACCCTCTTAGCCAAGCGGCTTAGGGGTTAAGGACCATCCATGTGAATCACCTACATGAGTCGGAGGTCAAGTTGGGTATGGGTGTGGTTTTAGGAAGTGTGTGGAAATGTAGTGTGTAAGTGTAGTGTATGTCGCCCCTTCACTGCACTGAGCCACCTGTAGGCAGCTCCTAAGGCTAAAGGGTCCTATAGAACTTATCCTTTAAACTTCCATATTCGATTTCAACCCTCTAGGTGATTAGGGGTCTATAGTCAAGTTTCAGGAGTTTGCAGGAGTTTAGAAGTGGTTTGAATTTCTAAAAGGCGGGTCCCAATTCTAGTCCTCTAAGATAGTCAAAGGAAAAGCCTAAGGCTAGATCCTAAGCACTAAAAAGAAGAAAGGAAGACCTCATCAAAAATGAGGTCAACAAATGGACCCCCAATAGGTGTGGTGAGCCGACGGAGCACACCGCGCGTATCGGTGCTGACCGAAGCGATCAACAAAACCAACACAGATGTCCAAGTGACGAACTTAGGACGAAGTAGAAGAGTTTCCGCTGGGGAGTGTCAAGTATATCTCTGGAACCGGAGATTCTTGAACTCTCGCTGGGGAAAGGAAAAGGAGGTGAATCCCAAATCACATGATCTGGGGGAATTTCGATTTAGATTTTATTTTGCTTCAATTTATGTTTTGATGTGTGAGTTTAAATTTTAGTTCGGAGTTTCAATTTAGATCGAAGTTTTGTCAAAATTAATTCGAGGGATTCGACTTGAAATGAAAATCGGAATTCGAAGTTTTAGATGTAACATCTTCAACCTCGAAAGAAAATCGAATCGATTAGATTGAATCGTTGCAATGAGAAGAGATCTCGCAGCAAAGCGGTGTTGGATGTAAAATCCTTAACCTCAAGAGTTTGATTTTGATGTGATGTATTTCATTGCGATAGGGAAAAGATCCTAAAGTAATGCAGTCTCGATGTAAAATCCTCGACCCAAAGGTTAAATTTTAATGTATTTCAAAGGCAATAGAAGAGAATCCTAAAGCAAAGGCAGCTTGGATGTAAAATCCTCGACCCAAAAGGTTTGAATTTTGATGTATTTCAAAGGCAACAGAAGAGAATCCTAAAGCAAGTGCAGCCTTGGATGTAAAATCCTCGACTCAAAAGTTTTGAATTTTGATGTATTTCAGATGCATAGAAGAGAATCCTAAAGCAAGGCAGCCTTGGATGTAAAATCCTCGACCCAAAAGATTTGAATTTTGATGTATTTCAGTGCAATAGGAAGAGAATCCTAGCAAAGTGCAGTCTTGATGTAAAATCCTCGACCCAAAAGTTTGAATTTTGATGTATTTCAAGGCAACAGAAGAGAATCCTAAGCATAGGCAGCCTTGGATGTAAAAATCCTCGACCCAAAAGGTTTGAATTTTGATGTATTTCGAAGTGCAATAGAAGAGAATCCTAAAGCAATGCAGGTCTTGATGTAAAATCCTCGACCCAAAAGGTTTGAATTCGATGTATTTCAAAGTGCACAGAAGAGAATCCTAGCAAGGCAAGCCTTGGATGTAAAAATCCTCGACCCAAAAGGTTTGAATTTTGATGTATTTCAAAGGCAATAGAAGAGAATCCTAAAGCAAGGTGCACTTGGATGTAAAATCCTCGACCCAAAAGGTTTGAATTTCGATGTATTTCAAAGGCAATAGAAGAGAATCCTAGCAAGGTAGTCTGATGTAAAATCCTCGACTCAAAAGTTTGAATTTCGATGTATTTCAAGGCAACAGAAGAGAATCCTAAAGCAAGGCAGCCTTGATGTAAAATCCTCGACCCAAAAGGTTTGAATTTTGATGTATTTCAATGGCAACAGAAGAGAATCCTAAAGCAAGGTAGTCTTGGATGTAAAAATCCTCGACCCAAAAGGTTTGAATTTTGATGTATTTCAAGCAATAGAAGAGAATCCTAGAAAGGCAGTCTGATGTAAAATCCTCGACCCAAAAGGTTTGAATTCGATGTATTTCAGGTAACAGAAGAGAATCCTAAGCAGGCATTGATGTAAAATCCTCGACTCAAAAGTTTGAATTTTGATGTATTTCAGTGCAACAGAAGAGAATCCTAGCAAGCAAGTGCTTGGATGTAAAATCCTCGACCCAAAAGGTTTGAATTTTGATGTATTTCAAGGCAATAGAAGAGAATCCTAAAGCAAAGGTGCTTGGATGTAAAATCCTCGACCCAAAAGGTTTGAATTTGATGTATTTCAAAGGCAATAGAAAAGAATCCTAAAGCAAGGCAGTCTTGATGTAAAATCCTCGACCCAAAAGGTTCGAATTCTAATTCGATTGATATTTGATTCGAGATCCGGAAGAAATTGAATTTGAATTTGATCGAGACTTGAAGCCCGGAAAGATTGAATTTGGAAATTTGGAAATTTGGAAGGATGAGTTCGAACTCGATTGAAACTTGATTTAAGATTCGATTTGAATTTGGAAGATCAAGTTCGAAACTCGATCGAGATCGGATTTGGATTTCGATCGAGAATTTGATTTGAGATTTGGGAAGATCAAATTTGAAATTTGATCGAGAGTGGATTTGGAATTTGATTGAGATTTGATTTGGAAGTTTGGAAGGATAGAATTTGATTTTGAAGTTTGAAAAGATTGAAATTTGATTCGAATTGGAAAGATCGAATTTGAGATTTGTGTTGATTTCGTTTATCTTTTAATGGTTCAAATTTTATTTTGTTGTTTATTTAATGTTCATGTGAACTTGGTGTTTGTCATTTTTCGATTTTTTTTTTTTTAAAAAAAAAAAAAAAAATTTTCTTTTATTCTTTTTTTTTCTTTTCTCGCTCTTTCGTTCGAAGTTCATTTAACTTTAATGGCGTTTCCCAATCAATTTGCACAAAAGAGGTGAAGGCCAAAAACGTGACATGGTCACTTTCATTCCAATCATGTTGAAAATACGTCGTACAACTCGATCCGGAATATATTTCATACAATCCATGTAGACTCAAAACGGACCGTGTATGATCTTTGTTGATCCATCAAAAGAATCATCCGTCAAAAAATCCATGTCCGAATAAGTGAGGTACATGGTCAATAACATCACCTTCCAAGCCATCCTCGGCAAGGATGCCTACTGGATGTACATCGGAGGTGTGATATTTCCCATGTAACTCACAGACTCGTAAGGCCGGAGGTTCTCTAGCTCCGGATCCGGTCGGAAATGGTAAGGTATTTTGCCGTCGTCCATCCTCCCGAAAGTAACCGAGATTCGCTCCACCGGCACTCCCGGTATGCAATGCTTTGCGATATCTCGCTCCGTTACCTTGCAATATCATGACGGAACCCACCGGTAAAGGTATCTTTACCGGCCCTCGGAACTCGCCCGGCTCGCTATCCGGAGGTCGATCCGAACATGATGTTGCACTCATTCAAGAAAGAGACCGTGCGTAAAGGTCCGACGAAGTCGTGGTGATCAATATGTGGGGGTATGCAACACCCCGTTTGTAGATGTTGATAATGCAACTATCGGGTATGCAACCGTCGGCAGTATCCTCCATGTTATCAATCTTTTCACCATTCTCTTGATAACTAATGGCATCGGATCTACTCGCCCATGACGAAGTATCCCCGGTGGGTTTCCCTTCCCGTCTTCAAAGAAAGTTGTAGCAAGCATCCGCATTGTATCGTGATTCTTCCTTTCCCCGGCATCCATCTCCGGGTTCCGAGTATGTATTTTCCTCGGCGGCCCGCTCGGCCCATTCTTTTCGCATCCCGGATACGATCCACGATTTGTCGTTGTTCATACTCCGAGAATACGTCGTGTGTAGCTCGAGGCCTTCTAGTATGTTGATCCTTCTTCCTTTAATTCTCTCGAAGTATTCAAAAGTTTTCTTTTCAACATTCCGCATCCTCTCCAGCCTCGTATTCCGGAATGATCCGCGATGGCGAGGCCTCGTGACATATCGTGGGATATATGGTTCAATCCCTTCACGTTCCCCCGCATACCTCGGCTCCTCGTGGATGATGCCCGTCGGGACATCCCCCGGGCTGCTTCGCAACAAGGTCATGCACCGCCGGTGGTTCTATCCGGTGGCGTGGTAGCCTTCTTTCTTCCGATCTTCCGGAGATTTCCCCGGTTCTTTCGTTATTCTAGAGCCGGCCTCCTTTCTTCAGTGTTCCCGGTGAACCGGTGTCCTCGAAGTGTATGTGCCGGCATTAGCAACTGTCTCGTCGCGCTGGTCCGCAGCCTAGTTTTGTTAACATTTTACTGGATGCGGCGATTCTTATTTCTTCGTTGCGCGGCCATGAGAGTAGCCCTCCGAACTTCTGAATCTCTCGTGCGGCGCGGCGCCGACAAGCCTCGCCCTCCGCCGTAGCGACTACGGACTTCATTTTCTTGTCTTCTTCGGTGTTTGCTTTTCTTCTTCGTTGTTGGATCGGTGGCTTGGGCCACCCACTTTCATCACCGTCCGCCCGGTAGTTCTTCTCGCTAATCGGGACCCGGCCACTTTCCTCGTACCGTAGGCCCGCCGGTGCGAAATCCGAGTCAATCTCGATTATCGCTCCATCTTTCACCCTCTTTTCATCGAGTGCAAGGCTTACGCCATTCTTAAAGTTCAAGACCAACCGCCCGTTCGACATTTCCCCGCGAAAAGACAAGGAAAAGGATCGTGGGTCGTACTAAGAACAAGAACATTAAGAAAATGTTTATTAAAGATACATTTTTTATTATTCTTATATCTTGAAATTTAACAGAATGAAGTAGGATAAGATCCGGGAAGAGATCTTGATTTGAAAAAGGAAACAAGGAAAACTTAATTATCATGATTTTATTTATCTTAAGCACATTTTATTATTTTTCGGGTTCGGACCCAATCACAAGTAATTATTTCACCCGTGTTTCTTAGGATGAAGAATTCATTCCTTCGAAACATCGTGTAGCGTAATATTTTTTCAAGTATCGTCCGTTGATTGGAAGCATATGTCGTTCTCCCCGGCAATTCACTAGCCGGTAGGAACCTCCCGAGTATACCGCTTCAACCACAAACGGTCCTTCCCAAGTGGGTTCAAATTTTCCTCCTATCTCGCGGTGTGCAAGAATAGTGTCTCGAGAACGAGAACTAAGTCACCAACCTTCAAGGTTCTTGGGCGGACTCAGCTTTGTCATGGGCTCGAACCATCTTAGCTTCGGTATAGTTCTAAATTCCGTTGCGCCGCAAGTCTTTTCCCTTCCAAGCTTTCTAATTCTTCGAGTCGTAGTCCGGCGTTTTCTTCGTCGTGATCTTGTTTGCAATCGCAATTCCGAGTGAAGGAAGTCGAACCTCTAAAGGTAACATCGCCTCGGACCCATACACCGCAGCGTAAGGTGTAGCTTCGAGTAGGAGTTCGAAGGTTGTCCTAGCAGGCCCATAAGGCTTCTAACAATTTCTCGTGCCAATTTCTCTTATTATCGTCCAGTGGTTTTCTTTAAGATTTGAACGAGAGTTTTATTAAAAGCCTCGCCGAGGCCGTTTGCTCTCGGGTAGTAAATTGTCGAGTATCGCCGCCGATTCCGTGTCTCCCGACAAAATTGTTGATTTGTGTGCTTCGAATGCCGACCCATTATCCGAGATGATCCCGCGCGGCACTCCGAAACGGCAGACAACTCGGTTCTCGAAAAACCGTAGCACGTGGTGTGCTTTCACTTCTCTAAGTGGAACCGCTTCCGCCCACTCGGAAAAGTAATCCGTAGCCGCAAGAATGAAACGATGTCCTTTCGAAGATGGTGGTTCTATCGGACCCACTATATCCGTGCCCCAACATTCAAACGGCCACGACGCAATTGTCGGGTGTAGCACATTCGGAGGTCGGTGTAGAACCACTCCGTGCACTCGGCATTGGTGATGCCTCTCGGCGATTTTCATGCAGCCGGTCATCATCGAGGGCCGTAGTACCCTAGTCTTTTAATTTTCATTTTCATCTGGACCCGACCGGTGAGCGCCACTGCAGTCCCGAATGCACCTCTTTAACAATTTCACGGCCTCGTACCCGCTTAGGCACCTTAGCCACATTTCGATCAAAAGACCTTCCGTATAATGTGTTGTTTATTAATGCGTAAGACAGCAGTTCTTTTCTGATCTCGATGGGCCGCCGACCTATCGTCCGGTAGCTTTCCCGTTTGCAGGTAGTTCATCAATGGCCGTCGCCAATCTTCTCGTGTTTTCCGTCACCGCCGCAACCGATTCTTTTTCTTTTTCCGATTTGTGTATTGTGTCTATGTCGAGCCGTGATAGGACTCCGACGTCCGTGAACCGACACTTCCACCGATTCATCTTGCAAACAGCAAATTCTTTTGCGAGACGGGCTAAAGCATCTGCTAAAGCATTCTCTTTTCTAGGAATCTTGTAGATTGTCACATTTGGAATCCGTTCCAACAAACTCGTATGGCATACCGGAAGTACCGTTCGAGTCTTGGTTTAAAAATTCCGTATTGTCCGGCGATCCGTTGAATGATTAACCGTGAATCCCCGTAGATGTCGATGTCTCGTTATCCCCATTCGAATGGTTAATTCCAATCCCGTTATGAGGGCTTCGTATTCTCGCTTCGTTGTTCGTACACGGTTCTCGTCAAGTGGTAGGAGTATCTTAACATCCCCCGCTCCGTGTTATAAAGATTAGCCCGATTCCCGCCTTACCGGCACTATCACTTGCGATTCTTCGTCTTTGTGTGTCGAAGATGCTCCGTCGAAATATAATTCCCAACGTCGATCATTAAGGTCTTCTAAGTTCATTATTTGTTCATCCGTGCGATCGTCATCGAGAGGAGATTCGGCCGCAAAGGGTGTGCCGCGAGGAAGTCCGCTAAGACTTGTCCCTTTACGGCACGCGGAGGCACGAAAGTTATATCGAATTGCAATAATATCATCGACCATCCGGCAAGTCCGCCGAAAGTATTGGACGAGTCATCAAGTATTGCAATGGATTAAACTTCGAAATCAAGTCGACCTTATGAGAAAGCATGTAGTGCCCGAGCTTTGAGCGGCGAAGATCGTGGCCAAACAATGCTTTTCAATTGCGGGATACCTTACTTCCGTCGGGAGTAAACGACGGCTTAAGTAGTAAAGAGCATTTTCTTTACCCTCATCATCGACTCTGGCTAACAGGCTCCGAGGAGTCGTCTAAAGCCGCGGTGTAAAGTATCACGGTCTACTCCGAGATCGGGGCCGCTAAGACAGGAGGTGTCATTAAATATTGTTTAATGTCTTCGAAGGCCTTCTCGGCATTTCTCTTCCCAAATAAATTTGGCGTCCTTTTTAACTAGTGCCGAGAAAGGCCGACACCTACCCGACAGTGTTCGAGATAAAGCGTCGAAGATATGCCGCCTTCCCTTGAAAGGATCGTAGTTGTTTTAAGGTTTTGGGAGGCGGCATTTCTAAGATGGCTTTAATCTTCTCCGGGTCGATTTCAATTCCACGATGTCGGACAACGAATCCTAAGAATTTCCCGGAGGTGACGCCGAAGGCGCACTTTAAGGGATTCATCTTAAGGTTAAATTGTCTTAATCGTTCGAAAACAATTCTCAAATCATACAGGGGTTTTCCTTTACTTTGCTTTTGATGACGACATCGTCCACGTAAGCACTCGACTTGATTGTGGATGAGATCATCAAAAATTCTTGTCATTGCTCTTTGGTAAGTCGCTCCTGCGTTCTTCGAGTCCGAATGGCATCACCGTGTAAAGAAAATACTCCGATCGGCGTTCGAATGCCGTAAGCTTTTCATCTTCTCGGAGCCATTTTTATCCGGTTGTATCCCGAAGATCCATCCATGAATGAGAATATTTCATGTGTCGAAGCAATATCGATCATCGCCTCGGAATCGGCAGAGGGAATTCATCTTTTGGACATGCCTCGTTTAAATCTCCGAAGTCCACACAAATTCTCGATCCGACCATTCTTCTTTCGACCGGCACCACATCAGCTAACTGTGTCGGGTATTGTTCTTCACGGACAAATTTAGCGTCTATTAGCTTTTTAACTTCGGCTATGACTTGTTGTTCGATTTCCGGACGCATTCTTCCGGGACCTTGTCCGACCGAATGTAGTAGGATCCACTCCTAACTTATGGACTGCAACCTCTGGGGCTAATCCTGGCATTTCATCGTAGCTCCAAGCAAAACAGTCTTTAAATTCCATTAACAATTTGATTATTTCTCCGGAGTCTTCTTCGTTGAGTAAGGAGCTAACAAAGGTAGGTCTAGGCTCTTCGCTAGTACCTAAGCTAACTTCCGTTAACTCATCTATTGTAGATTTGATTTCTTCTTCGAATTCTGGTGGAGCGTCTCCAATTTGTAAATCTTCGAGTTCGTCCGTAGTTTCCATGCGCTTTCATTGGATTTGCAAGTGACAACCAAGCAAAATTCAGCATCGTCAACCGACCCTACCGTGCCGAATCCGAGTCCATACTTCGAATCGGGAGGACGGCCTGAGTTATTCCATAACTTTTCAAAATGTTGTGATTGGCCTTTCGTCCATTGTCGAGGTAAGAAACCACGTTGAATTAAATTTCGAACACAGGGAGAGTACCACTCAAAAGGTAATTCCATTAATTCCGATGAAGTGACATCTTCGAATTGTACATTATTTTCAGCTTTTGGAGGAAGAAGCACCACTGTAGAATTTGATCGGCTTTGCACCGTCACTACGTACCTTTTCGACCTCCATACCCTCGATCTTATTAGAATGGATCGGAGTTAGGGTCATAGTATGTACGTAGTGGTTAATCTTCTCGTACATTGATTTGTATTCTTCGTTCTTTTCATCTTCGAGGGAGATCTTGTATTGCGGCTTCTTTCGACTTATTGTTGCCGCTTCTTGCTTCGATTTCTTTTTCCTCTTCGTAACTATCTTCCCAATCAACATTGATGGCTGGTTTCTTCTCGTCCAATTGTCCTAGTGTCTCTACCACGGCCTCGTCCCCGGCCTCGACCTCGGATGCGAGTCGTGGAGAAACCTTCACCATCTCGCCGAAGGAGCGGTGAGTGACTCGTTGGACTAGAACTTCGTGTTCTTCGTTGTCCCGAACTTTCTTTGCTTCATTTGTTACGGTATCTCCGGAGAAGATTGTTTTCTTCGGCGGTGCATAATAAGCCGCATCTTCATGGATTCCAATTTCATGTACGGAGAATGGTTGCAAGTCACCTTTGATGCACTCGTTCCCCTCCATCGTAAGTATTTCGATGCACCGGTGTAGAGATGATGGTACCATCCCGTTTTCATGTATCCATGGTCGGCCCAAGAAAGCGTTGAACGACGTTTCGAATCGATTATGTGAAATTTTGCGGTTGTCTTTGCTAAGTCACCGGTCTTCATCGTAGCGTTATTGACCCGAGGGCTCTTTCTCCTTTCTCGGTCGAATCCTCTTAATAACATTTTGTCGGCCTCGAGCTCACGAGCATCAATTTCCAAGTATGCTAGTGTTCGAAGACTCATTATATTGATTGATGCTCCCGGATCCACCAATACTCCGGAGAGCGTAAACTTCCCAATTGTAATCGAAATGTACAACGGCTCGGTCATGATCTCGCCGTCCCAAGTAAGTAGGTCATTGTCCGCGAAGGTAACACCTCGTCGTTCCTTTAACGAGCAAACCTCATCTAAGGAATCTCCGGCCATTCGAGCTAAGCAAATTTCCGGATCAAGTAAGGCCTCGATCGAGCTTCTCTCATCTCCTTTCGATAAGATGAGAGCATCGTAAATGCTCGCCGGCTCGGTAGTTTCCTAAGATGGGCTAGCACGTTGTAGTCCACTTTGTTCTCCCGCGTCTCGCTTCTTCTCGAACGGGTATTTCTTCTCGCCGGGGTTGGTTCTTCTGAACAACCACCCGCTTTCCTTTGTCTTTTGGACCCATTCTCGGAGGTAGAACTCTTCCACTTCTCGAGTCGACTTCGTAATTTCTTCGAATCTAGTGTCGAGTTTGCCGGTGTCTCCTCCCGAATCGGAATGACCGGCTCTTCTCGGATTATCTTCCAAATCTGAAGGCTCTAACTCTATCGTAACCGGAGCTCCTCGAAACTCACAGATAGATCCGTTGCTTGTTGAACTCTCGTAGCCTCCTCGATGGATGCCTTCTTCGTCATCGTGATCGTCGAGATCATGTATGATTCGAGAATTGTTGTTGGTATCGAAATCGACGCCCGGATTGTCGCTAGTTACGTAATCGTTAGAAACAACCAAAACGTAGCCAACGCCATCACCCTTATCATTATATGATCCCACCGAAGTGAGCAGATAATCATACAAAATCGCAGGTTCGAGGGATTTCTCCCCCGAATCGGAAACAACTATCCTAGATAAGCAGCCTCTAGTCTAGCCTTAGGAATCTCGGTCCCCTCTTCTTCGTCAATTTTCTTCTTCTCTTCGATTGTCTCCCGTCGAGGTGGTTCTTCTATCGCAAGTGATAAGTACTCGGCTTAACAGTGTCTCGAACTCTGAATTGAAGCTCGCACCGAAGCGGTTCGGATGTTGTCTAAAATCTTCTTCGAAGATCTCGTCCGAGCGGTAGTCCATCCATCGTCGGCTGCATGTGGATTTATCGGAATGACGGGATCGGCTGAGATAACATCGACGGAACCTCCTTTCGGGGTTCCTTCATGTACTCCTTCGGATTGTTATATTTCCTTTCCGAAGGTTGTCGTCGAGCCAACTTTTCAAGGTAATGCGCCTTCTATCTTGTGCCCAAGCATCCGATGGTAGGGGCAAAAGTTGGGATCACCTTTCTTGTTGACTTCCTCTCGGTCTTTTAGTGCTCGGCAGCTGGAAATCCGGAGTTTTCATTAAGCTACGGAACATCTTTGGTACCGCTTCATTCTTGAACGGATATTCTCTCGCTCGAAGCTCCTTCAATGTACGTTGCGGACGAGACGGTTGTTCATACCGCGGAGACGACCGATAGCTGGACCGGGTTGCCGGTAATTTTGTTGTGGTTGCTGCGGCCGTTCTGGTGGTATTTGCATCGGTTGTTTGCCTTTGTCAACTGCCGCAACGACCCCGCATTTCTTTTCGAAAGTCTTCACCGGCTTCTGCTTGTCCGTCTTGTCGGCAAAACTTAATTGCTTCGCCTCTTCTTGCAAGCTTCCGGCCTTGCTTAACAACTTCTCAAAAGTCTTAATAGTGAATCCCTCGAGGAGAAGTGCTATCGGGCCGTGAATGCTTTTAAGCAAGATGCCGACCGCATGTTGTTCTTGCAGCTTGTGGTTCACACTTCATACTTAAATTTCTCCATCGAAGTATGTAATCCACTAGAGTTTCATTCGGCCTTTGTTTCTCTACCACTAAATCACCTATAGTGATGTGGTGCCGAGCTCCGCAAATCGCTTAATGAAGAGGCTCTCTAGCTCGAGAATGTCTTTGCTGCATCCGTCTGGGTAATCCCGCATACCAGCCGAAGGCGATCCCCGACGGATCGCTAACAAACCGTCGGAAGAGTAGCGCATCGCTCCCGCCGCATTGCAACAACCGGCACGAAAGTGTGCAACATGCCGTCGGGGGTTCCCGGCTCCGTCGAAGGTCTTAAACGTAGGTGGTACGAAGCCCTTCGGGTATCGGACAGTTGCCGAATTCTTCCGGTAAGGTCTACCCGTCCGAATAGATGTCCCGTTCTTCGATTGTGCTAGTGGCTTCTCGCACTCGCCGTTCTACCAAGTTCTTGATATCCTTTTCGTGGATCATACTTCGTGTTGTATCCTTTTTCACCGGTCATCCCCATTGACGGATGTAATCTCCTTTCCTCCGTCTACGATGTGAATGACCTCCGGGGGTGTCTCTCTATGTGGTTGTACTTGACTTTGGAGAGTGGCTAGAGCTATGGCCATCTCTTCCATCCTCTTCGCCATTCGAGCGATCGTGTCGTCCTTTTCCCCGAAGCCGTCTCTTCATCGCTCCGGCTCCTCTCTTCGCGGCCGCAGGAGCACCTCGAGAAGATGATGAAGCTCGTGTCTCAACCATGTTGATTTCTCGCATATTCGTTGTCCATGAATTCCGATGAGTCGATCTCATCTCCGAACTTTTCTTCTCTTTCTTTTGCCAACCGTCGGATGTCGGTTCTCAACTTTTCCATGGCATCTTCTAGCGGAGCTTTCGTGTATCTTCGTGGTTGTCATGCGATGGTTGCCGGGTCCTTTTTTCACGAGTCCCCTTCATCGCAAGAGCACTTTCTTCGCATTCCAGCCTCTCCCGGCGAGACTTTCTCTCTGGCCGCCGTTTCGGCCTCAATCGCCCCGTAGTGGGACGCCACACCATCCTTCTAGCAGCAGAAGGTCTACGACCGCATGGTCTATCGGCCAAATGCCGGAAGGTGGTATCCTCCCTAATCCGTAATCCCGATACTACGACAGCGGGCTAGCCTTCATTCTCTTGCTTGGCTTTTCTATCATGATGGCGGGTTCTACTCGGGGCCCAAGACGGGATTTGACCGGCACCCGCCCTATCCTTCGTAGAATTTCCGACACGGACAGCTTTTCCTTCTTCGCTAGCCTTTTCTACCAAAGTTTGCAACGAGCAAACGGCGTAGTCCTCGATTCTTTTCTTGCGGCTATCGTTGTAGTATGCGGGCCGTGGTAATGTGGCAACGAATCTTGCGAACATTCTCCTCATCCTCTCGCGGCGGAGAGGGGATGGAACCCGCTTCCTCCCAAAAGTGGTATGTAGTCAGCAAAGGGTGTATATTCCGGTAGCGGTGTATATTCCGGTAACTCGGAATTTCCTCCAGAAGGCAATCTCAGCCAGCCTCCGGCTTCCCCGGCGATCCTTCTATTTCTATTTCTTCTTGGGTCTTTGTTAGCCGACGGAATCTTCGAACCGGACCCGATTTCGAAGACGAAGGTCTTACAAGAAGATCCGTACCCTCCACGGCAACAGTGCTTACCATAGTTCCGGATTTCTTTCCCTTCGATTTGCGTAGTCGGGGTAGGTGCGAAACAACTAGACCAAGTGGGGGTAGTGAGAACGCTCCTCCCGCGGACAAGCAAGTATTCCTCCTAGTCCGGACCCTTGCAGGGGAGGAAACTCTTGGATCGACCTAAGGTCGAAC
The DNA here is from genome assembly GCA_022702705.1 of Papilionanthe hookeriana x Papilionanthe teres. Classification (NCBI taxonomy): domain Eukaryota; kingdom Viridiplantae; phylum Streptophyta; class Magnoliopsida; order Asparagales; family Orchidaceae; genus Papilionanthe; species Papilionanthe hookeriana x Papilionanthe teres. The sequence goes on along the minus strand of JAKZJZ010000942.1, from coordinate 6,461 downwards.
TCCGCGCGGGTTCCTCGCCTTCGGATACCTTGTTCGTCGCTGCAAAGAGGGAGACGTCGGTGACTTCGACGTTCGTGTTGTCAAATCCTCGTCCAAATCGGATGACCCCATTGTCGGGCAGCCTCATCCTTATAGCATACCGAAGTCCAGCTCCGTTGGTGAAGGAGAAAATCGCTTCGGGGCTTCCATTTCGCAAGGTAGATTCCGGTTGTCGTCCCAAGTTATGCTTCTTTTCTTCGTGACGAAAAGAAAGGAATTGAAAAGAGTCCGAACTCATTCTTTGTTCATGTATTTATCATTTGTTAAAAGAATCACTTATTAGAGGGTTTGTTTATTTAGAACGGAATGTTCAAAGGTGTAGAGAAGGTAAGGAATCCGATTCGAAAGGAAAAGAAAGTCTTAAGCAAGACTTCCCGACTCGAAGGATCACTCCTAAACTAACACCTATTGGGGTCCACCCCACCTCGAAAATGAGGTAAAAGGATCTCGGAACCTCTCTCGTTTAGAGGTGTCTAAACAAATGGCTCCTAAATCCGAGAGAATGTTGGCTATACTCATTCAAGATAGAAATGAACATAGTATTCCAACGGAAAGAAGGGTAGCTTGATCCACAAGGGACATGGATACACTACCGATTTTTGAAAGCGTAATTATTCGATTATAATGGAGAGAGGAATCCTCCCCACGTGAGTCGCCGTAAATCGTCGGCATTATTTTTTTTTTAGGGTCGGTGTTTTATTTTGAAAAGTGGTCGCCTAACGTAAGTTGTGTGGCGAATTTTATTTTAAATTTAATTTAAATATATATAATTTAGAAAGTAGTATTTGATTTTGAAAATAATTTTTAGATTCGAAAGTTTTAAGATATGAAATTAAACCGATCTCACATCCCCAAATAGTTTATATAAACGAGCACCGCACCACAAACCGTATATCTATCCCTAAGGATGTACACACCGCTCGATGATGGGGCTCGATCAAATAAACTAGAAGTTTTGTGACATCCGTTTGGTTTGCGAACCAATTTTATAAGCCGACAAATTCCCCGCTTAATATGAAAGTATCAAACAGGTTTATATTACTCCGGGTTCTTTAAAATTCCCTATAAGGGCAAGCCCCTATAGTTAATTACATCTTAAGTGACGGAATCACCTAAGAAAACTCTCGATAATAATCAATGATTCTCGCTCTCAAGAATTTCAAAGTTTAAGGTTTTCAAAGATTGAATTTTGGAATTTCAATAGGGAATGGATCAAATTTTTGGAACATTTTGTTTTGTGAATCCAAAGGAAGAGAGGTAGGAGAAATCACTGATTCGAAGTGAACTTCGATAATTTCCCGACTATCCTATTGTTTGTCTTGAATTTAGGAAAGTCCTAATGTTTATTTGATATTTCAATCTTGCCAATTTCAATTAATTAGTGGCTTATATTTGTATGATAAAATCAAACAAATAACTTAGAAGATGTGAGGGTTTATTGTCGTATCGACGACTACCTCGGAATCCTAAGACCGGTTAGGGCTTAATTTGCAATGCAAATGCCTAACGAAGAGTCGAGGATTTATGTTGCACTAGGCAAGCTACCTCGAAGTCCTATGGCTTGGTTGTTTTAATTCTAGGAAAGTTTTGTCGAAGTAGACTCGTGTTTCGCTGATGACGATGGTCGTGCCGCCCACCATGCTCCGAGCTCCTTGTTATTGCAGAGGTTTAATTTTAGAAATCATAAATCAGGGGATGAGAGAAGTGTTTTGGTTTAGAGAAAATCTTAATTTCCAAGTGTTTTTTTTGTGTTTTAATTAAAACAAATCTTAAAGTTGATTATAACGACACCGGTTAAGATCCCACTGGCTCCATCCTTCCGCATCATTATTTTTATCGGATTCACTTAGTCCAGATGAATTTGCTAAACTCAACTGAATGAGTTCCACACTTTCATTTAGACCGTGGGAAATCCCGTTAGCAACACGTAGGTTACATCATCCGAGGTATTCCCGATCATCCAACAGAACGTTTTAATTTAGTTGTAATTGTAGTTTTGTGTTCTGTTTGTGATTAAATTTCGAGTTGTTTTATATTTTGAAATGTTGTGGCGGTGAATTTTATCTCGCAATGACTTTTAACTTAATTTTGGTTTCAGCTTTATGGGCTATCCTAAAGGTGTGGGTTTTCATGCAACTCGTTGTTTTATCATGCAAGAAAAGTAAAATGCATTTGCAATAAAGTAAATTGCAAGAAAGTAAATTGCAAGAAAGTAAATTGCAAGAAAGTAAATTGCAATAAAATAAAAGCGTACCCTGAGGGTCTTCCCGTCATCCCAAGCCGCACTTAAAACACAATTAGCATATTTAAGCAAGTTCCTAGGTAAAGCTAAGGGAAAGGTTATGGTTTTCTACCAAATTCCTAATCCTATAGCTAGTCATTTCCTATGACGTCTAGGTTCTTTGGGTTTTGGTTTAAGGACGATTTTCTTCATCGAAGAACAATCAAATTCAATTGTTCTTTATAAATATCCTATCATATCGAGGAAGTGCTTAAGAAGGATCTTAAACATCTTTTCAATATTTCTAGGATTGTTTTAAGTCCAAATGAATTTAATTATATAAATGAATCGATCGTCCGAGGTTTTCAAATCTTGTTAACTCGCTCAGATGAACTAGTGACATTCGAATATCCTATGAGTGAAGTAACACTTCATTTAATGTTTTATTTAGGAGTTATAATAACTAAAGCTTTCAAGGGTAAGTTAGTATTCAAATGATTTGATTTAAGTTAAAGGGTTTAAATTTGGAATAGTGTTCAAGTTGCTTTATATTTAGTTTAATTTAATTTAATTTGATTTGATGTTTAATTAATTTGATTTGATTTAACTTTAATTTAATTATTTAATTTAATTTAATTTAATTTTAATTAATTTAATTAATTTAATTTAATTTAATTTTGTTTAATTTAATTTAATTTAATTATTTAGTTTAATTTAATTTAATTTAATTTGAATTTAATTTAATTTAATTTAATTTAATTTAATTATTAAATTTAATTTAATTTTAATTTAATTTATCTTTAATTTACTTTATTTTTAATTTTAATTAAATTTCAAAAGAGTTTAATAATTTAATTAAGTCTTTTAATATTTTACATTTGAGTTATCATTTTAATTAAGAATTGAGTATTAATGATATAATTAGTTTAGGGATTTTTAAATTAAAGAATAAATCTCTTCCTAATAAATATCCCTTATTTTAATAATTCCAATTTTATTATTCTTCCAAATTTAATCCATTATTTAATTAAAGTTTAATCATTTTAAAATTGTTTAATGGGTTTCTACCCTTTAATTATTTAAATTTCAATCATCCAAATCAGATTAAGATCAAATATTTTACTTGTTGATTTTTTATTAAACCTAAAGTTTTAATTAAGGATTAAAGGTTTAATTACCATTTTACCCCTTAAGCTTAATAATTTCATAACTCACTAAATTGAACTCAAATGAACTTGAAATTTTTATGTGACTTCACTCATATGTCAATAAAGACATGAGAGGAGAAAATGTGATTTTTCTGTGTTTAATTTATTTATATAATTATTTTTGGTGGAAAATAGAGATTTTCAAGGAAAATTTAATAATATGACCAAGGGAAAGTTTCTGTCCTTAAGAAAATTAGGGGACATTCCTAATGACCAGAGAAGCACTTGGACCAATTTTGGTGATTTTTTGAATTATATTATTTTTATTATAATTATTTTGAGTTTTGGAGTGTTAATTAATTTAAAAATAAGATAAATGTTGAAAAATGGATTTTATATTTTTCAAAAATCTCTCTGATATCAAGGAAACCAGAGAATCAAATTTTGCAATTTTCTGATTTTTCTATGATTTATAATAATTATTTTAGTGAAAATGCTAGAAAATACATTTTTTTTTTAATTTTAAAATTACCCTAGGGCTTTAAAATTTAATATCTCACTAAATAGACTTAGGAAAAATGTGGGATTTGTTCCTAAGTGATTAAAATTCAAAATGTGACATTTTGGTGAATTTTATTATTTTTGTGATTTTTATTATTTTTTAATTATTAAAAATATTAAAATATTATTAAAAATCAACTTTTTTAGAAAATTGAAATTTTAATTTTCTTAGGTTCCCCTGATATCAGAGAGGCTCCAAAACCAATTTGGTGAATTTTTAAAAGGTATTTTAAAAGTTATGAATTTTTAAAGTTTAAAATGGCTAAGTGCTTAATCAACCCAATTAGTGGGGCTAACCAAGTCCAATTGACTTCAAATTTTTATGGTGGATTCCTCTGATCCTAAAGGTCAGTGGAGAATTGATTTCAAGTCAATTTGATACTTGGTTAACTCTAATTAATTAAAGACCTATTTTAGGTGTTTAAGCCAATTAGGGTTAATCTGAGTGAATTAACTCAAGTCCTATTTTTCCTAGAGTTCTCTGGTCATAAGGAACATCACCAAATATTTCTAGAATTTATTTCACAACATGCTAATTTTTGGAATTAAAATACTCAAAACAGCAACATGCATTTGAAAAATAAATAACTTTTCACAGAGATGGCCTCCGACCTTGGAAAATTCAGGGAATGTTCCCAAGTTCAGAGGCTTCAAAAGCCCTATGGTCTCATGCCATGGTGAATTGTATACATGCATGGAGAATTAAATGTATGCAGAGAGTAAATAAATCATAAAAAATAAAATACTTAATGAAATTGAATGATTTCTTTTCCACATTATTCTCCTCTCGTTCACCGAGCAAGAGGGTATTTTTATTTTATTTTTGTGATTTTTCTACACAGAGATATGAATTTTTAAGTTTAGGGAATTAAATAAATAGAAAAATACCCTAATTTTCTATTTATCCACGCGGCGCCGCGTCAACCTCGGCAGCCTCCGAACGCACACGCGTCGCGCTCCCATTCGACGCCGCCACCCGAGTCAGCAGCCCGGGCCCCGCGGTTCTCGTACCGTCTCCCGGTCCGACGCAATCCCGGCCGTCCGTGCGCGCGTGTATTGAATGGACTCGCATCCGTTCATCGTCCCCAAGTGTTCTCACCCGAGAGCCGTCCACACTAAATCCCTAAGATCTCACTCGATTCTCAATGGATTTTCATGTTCTTATACTCTATGGATTCGTCTCTCAAGAGACGAACACATCTATACTAGCTAACATGCATTGAAACTAAGGCATTTGAAATGGAGAATCTCCGTAAGCTCGGGATGGATAGTTAACTCATACCTTAGCTCGTAGAAGTGTGGCTTCAATCCGAGAGTTGTTGCACCTTCGATCGGGTCCCGCAGAAGCTCCGCATGAAGTCTCCCGGTCCGGTGAATCGCCTAGCTATGAAAGTGACCACAGCTCGATCACAAAGCTTGGAGGCCGGAGCAACCGGGTGGCCCTGAGATGGGGCTTTCAGTGGAAACTTCTCCTCTGGTCCAAGTGAAGGTGTAGGACCACCAATTTGAGGATTGGCTCACCGTGGCAAAGTGTCCCGGTTTTGGGTGGAATTTCAGCTGAGAAATCGGGCTCGTTGATGGGGATTAGGGCAAATCGACACCTGGGATCAACCGCTCTAAGGATGGTGAAGGGTTTGGAACAATTTTGCGCAGTTTCGGCAAGGTTTGTGCTTGGCTCCCCTCATGGCCGAGAGGGGTGGAGTTTAAATAGAGCCGGCCTGGGGGCCTCCCGTGGAGAGTTAGGGCTCGGGATCAGCTGCTCTCGGTGAGGAGAAGATCAGCCCATGGTGACCACTAGGGATGGGGCAGCTCAGCAAGTGAGAATTTCAATGTCGGCTCACATGCGAGCTCTCGGCCATGGTGTTTTCCGGCGGCCCGGTGGCCGGCCGGCCGTGCATGGGTCACCCTCGTGGTCAGGTGGGTCGTGGCTGGAGGTTTGTGCAATCAATCGGCCATGGACATGTGTAAAGGCTTTGATCCAAAGTGGAATGGGGCATGGCTAGATTTGGACCTAAATGGGTCAACCCACCCATTTGGGCTAGGTGCACCACCCAAGGCCTCGGTTTAGGCTGAGGAGAAAGTGATTTGGATCAGCTTGATTAGTGGGGTCAAGTCACAATCCAAGTACAATTAGGCTTAAGCATGGTTTAGTGGAATCATGTAAGTGGTTAACCACCTTTAGGAGTTAAGGAAAGAGCCTCCTCCTTTTGCCCAAAATGGCATGGTGACATGTAAAGAGGCTCTCATGGCTTGCATATGGCTTATGCATGGCTCCATGGCTCCATTTGGCTTCGGGAAAAGTAAAGTCAATTTCATGGAAATGGATTTAAGGAAAATTTTGGTATTTAGGGGTGATTTGGCATGAGGCTTGATTTGGAATTATTTGATGATGAATTTAGGACTTAGGGATGATTTTAATTAAATGGATGACAAATGGAGATGTCATGTGGGCCTTGGAAGAATTTTGGGCTTTTTTTTAAAAGGGTTTTAGA
>JAKZJZ010000941.1:0-34267 GCA_022702705.1 Papilionanthe hookeriana x Papilionanthe teres | reverse complement strand
AGCAAATTTCTAACTGCGATTTTCAATTTTTGACCCCCGGGACCCTACACCCGCCTAGCCTACCCAAAGCCCTTGAAATTACCCAAATTTTTCAAAATTTCCAAATCATCCTAAATTCCCCAAAATCAATCCTAAACATTTCCACATCACTCAAATTGATCATCCATACCCAAAAATACCAAAAATTCCAAAAATACCTCCCAATACCCTCCAAATACCCAAAATACCCCTCTTAACCCAAAATCCCAAAAATTCAGAAAATTCCCAGAAAATTCCAGAAAATCCAAAATATTCTCAATTTCATTTTGTTCAACTACACCATGGGCCAATTTTGTCAATTTACCCTACTTTTGTCAAAACCCCCAATTTGACCCATTTTAACCCTAAGTGAACCCAATGTCAAACCAAACCTACCCAATTGACCCAAATTCTGGTCCAATTCAATTCTAAACTTCAATTCAACATTCCCAACACCAATCTAGACCAAATCCAAGTCCAATTTGATTGAAATGTGGATCCAATTTCACTTTGGGCCTTAAAGCCCAATTTGGACCCATGACCCAAACCTAACCCAAACTCACCCAATTCAACTCCAATTAACCCCAAATCTTTTTTAAATCTTCCTTAGCATCCCCACAAGAAAAACACTAACATGATTTGCCCAAAATTTGGACCCAAACCCCACTCAAATTCAACCCAAAGCTAGAAGGCCCAATTTTGACCTAAACCCAAACCTAACCCAAATGAGCCCAAACCCCAAAATCAAAGCCCAACCAAAGTCAAAACCTCTTTGAAACACTCCCATAAACATTTCTCAACATTAATTTTACATCAATTTCAACCCTAGCCCAACATTGGCCCAACTTGGCCCACTTGGACCTATATTGGCCCATTCACTAAAAGAGCCCAAATTCAACCCAATTCAAACCCAAATCACCCCCAATTTGCTTCAAGTCACTCATGACACATCCATGAGCTAAACCCAACAATTATTTGGCCCAACCTCTTTATAAAATTCCCATCCATAAATTCATTTTTAAACTTAAAGGCCCTGTTGACCTCATTTTTGATGAGGTCTTCTCTTCTTCTCTTTAGTACTTAGGATCTAGCCTTAGGCTTTTCCTTTGACTGTCTTAGAGGACTAGAATTGGGACCCACCTTTTAGAAATTTAAACCAATTCTTAACTCCCTGCAAACTCCACAAACTTGACTATAGACCCCTAATCACCTAGAGGGTTGAAATCAAATGTGGAAGTTTAAAGGATGAGTTCCTATAAGACTCTTTGGCCTTAGGACTGCCTGGGTGGCCTGGTCTGGTGAAGGGGCTGACTTACACATACACTACACTTTCACACACTTCCTAAAACCACACCCATACCTAACTTGACCTCCTGACTCATGTAGGTGATTCACATGGATGATCCTTAACCCCTAAGCCCTTGGTTAAGAGGGTTAGGAACAACATAGTGAATGCCTCAAATGAGTCCCTTCATGACTCATATGGGCTTGATATGGCTTCATGGCTCAACCAAAATGATTTCTTTCCACCTAAATTCACCCAATCTTCAATTTCCCAAATTTTCAATTTTTGACCCCCGGGGCCCTACACCCGCATAGCCTACCCAAAACCCTTGAAATTACCAAAATTTCTCAAAAAATTTCCAAATTACCCAAAATTCACCAAAATCAATCCCAAATATTTCCACATCACTCAAATTGATTATCCATACCCAAAAATACCAAAAATTCCAAGAAAACCTCCCAATACCCTCCAAATACCCAAAATACCCCTCTTGACCCAAAAATCCAAAAATTCAGAAAATTCCCAAAAAATTCCATAAAATCCAAAATATTCCCAATTTCATTTTGTCCAATTACACCATGGGCCAATTTTGTCAATTTACCCTACTTTTGTCAAAACCCCCAATTTGACCCATTTTAACCCTAAGTGCACCCAATGTCAAACCAAACCTACCCAATTGACCCCAATCTTGGTCCAATTAAATTCTAAACTTCAAATCAATATCCCAAATACCAATCTAGACTAAATCCAAGTCCAATTTGATTGACATTTGGATCCAATCTCACTTTTGGCCTTAAAGCCCAATTTGGACCCATGACCTAAACCTAACCCAAACTCACCCAATTCAATTCCAATTAACCCCAAATATTTTCTAAATCTTCCTTAACATTCCCACAAACAAAACACTAACATGATTTGCCCAAATTTAGACCCAAACCCCACTCAAATTCAACCCAAGGCTAAAGGGCCCATTTTTGACCTAAGCCCAAACCTAACCCAAATGAGCCCAAACCCCAAAATCAAAGCCCAACCAAAGTCAAAACCTCTTTGAAACAATCCCATAAACATTTCTCAACATTGATTTTACATCAATTTCAACCCTAGCCCAACATTGGCCCAACTTGGCCCACTTGGACCTATATTGGCCCATTCACCAAAAGAGCCCAAATTCAACCCAATTCAAATCCAAATCACCCCCAATTTGTTTCAAGTCACTCATGACACATCCATGAGCTACACCAACAATTATTTGGCCCAACCTCTTTACAAAATTCCCATCCATAAATTCATTTTCAAAACTTAAAGGCCCATTCCTTAAACCATTTTAAAAGCCCACTTCCACCAAATCCAAAACCCCAAAAATTCTTCCAAAGCCCATATGACATTTCCCCTCATCATACTTTCAATTAAAATCATCCCTAAGTCCTAAACCAATCATCAAAGAATTCTAAATGAAGCTTCATCCAAATTTCCACCAAATTATCCAAAATCCTTAAAATCCTTTTTTATGAAATTGACCAAACCTTTTCCCAAGCCAAATGGAGCCATGGAGCCATGCACAAGCCATATGCAAGCCATGAGAGCCTCTTTACATGTCACCATGCCATTTTGGGCAAAAGGAGGAGACTCTTTCCTTAATTCCTAAAGGTGATTAACCACTCCCATGATTCCCCTTAACCATGCTTATGCCTAATTGTGCTTGGATGGTGACTTGACCCTACTGATTATGCTGAGCCAAATTACTTTTCCTTCAGCCAAAACCAGGCCTTGGGTGGTGCACCTAGCCCAAATGAGTGGGTTGACCCATTTAGGTCCAAATTTAGCCATGCCCCATTCTACTTTGAATCAAAGCTTTTACACATGGCAATTTCCAATTGATTGCACAAACCTCCAACCCTGACCCACCTGACCTTGAGGGTGACCCATGCCTGGCCGGCCGGCCACCAGGCCGCCGGAAAACACCATGGCCGAGAGCTCACATGTGAGCCAACTTTGAAATTCTCACCTGCTGAGCTGCCCCATCCCCAATGGCCATTGTAGATGTTCTTCTCCTCACCAGAGCAGCTGATCCCATGCCTCAACTCCCCCTGGGAGGCCCTCCACCCTCTCCTATTTAAACTCCACCCCTCTCGGCCATGAGAGGAGCCTGAGCACAAACCTTGCCAAAACTCGCCAAAATTGTTCCGGACCCTTCTCCACCCTTAGAGCACTTGATCCCCAGGTGAGATCCCCCTGCCATTTCTTCTCTCGCGAGCTCAATTTCGCAGTTGAAATTCCACCCAAAACCAGGACACTTCTCCACAGTGAGCCAATCCCCAAATTGATTGGCTCTACACCTTCACCGGACCAAGGGAAGGTGTCCACCAAGCAAAAGCCCCATCTCCAGGCCACCCAGTTACTCCAGCCTCCAAGCTTTGTGATCGGGCTTGGTCGAAATCACATCCATACAATTCACCAGACCAGGAGACTTCATCTGGAGCTTGCTGGGATCCAATCGAAGGTGCAACAACTCTCAGATTGAAGCCACACTTCTCTGAGCAAAGGTATGAGCTAATTCTTTATCCCGAGCTTTTGGAGATTCTCCATTTCAAATGCCTTAATTTCAAAGCATGTTAACCGAATAGATGTGTTCGTCTCTTAAAGACGAATCCATAGAGCATAAGAACATAAAAATCCATTGAGTATCGAGTGAGATCATAGGGATTTAGTGTGGACGGCTCTCGGGTGAGGACGCTCGGGGACGATGAACGGATGTCGTCCATTCAATACACGCGCGGACGAACGGCTCAGATGGCGTCGGACCAGGAGACGGTACGAGAACCGCGGGCCCCGGGCTGCCGACTCGGGTGGCGGCGTCGAATGGGAGCGCGACGCGTGTGCGTTCGGAGCCGCCGAGGATGCGCCGGCGCGCGCGTGGATAAATAGAAAATTAGGGTATTTTTCTATTTATTTAATTCGCTAAACTTCAAAAATTCATATCTCCGTGTAGAAAAATCAGAAAAATAAAATAAAAATACCCTCTTGCTCAGTGAACAGAGAAGAATAATGTGGAAAAGAAATTATTTAATTTCATCAAGTATTTTATTTTTTATAATTTATTTACTCTCTGCATTATTTTAATTCTCCATGCATGCATACAATTCACCATGGCATGAGACCATAGGGCTTTTGAAGCCTCCGAATTTGGGAACATTCCACGAATTTTCCAAAGTCGGAGGTCATCCCTATGAAAAGTTATTGATTTTTCAAATTCAGAGTTACTTGTTTTGAGTATTTTAATTCCAATAAATAGCATGTTGTGAAATAAATTCTAGGAAAATTTGGTGATGTTCCTTATGACCGAGAGAACCCTAGGAAAAATAGGTTTTGACTTAGTTCATTTAAAACAACCCTAATTGGCTTAAAAAACCAAAATAGGTCTTTAATTAATTAGAGTTAACCATGCATCAAATTGACTTGAAATCAATTCTCCACTGACCTTTAGGATCAGAGGAATCCACCATAAAAGTTTGAGGTCGATTGGACTTGGTTAGCCCCACTAATTGGGTTGATTAAGCCGACTTAGTCATTTTAAACTTTAAAAATTCATAACTTTTAAAATACCTTTCAAAAATTCACCAAATTGGTTTTGGAGCCTCTCTGATATCAGGGGAACCTAAGAAAATTAAAATTTCAATTTTATAAAAAAGTTGATTTTTAATAATATTTTAATATTTTTAATAATTAAAAAATAATAAAAATCACAAAAATAATAAAATTCACCAAAATGTCACATTTTGAATTTTAATCACATAGGAACAAATCCCACATTTTTCTTAGGTCTATTTAGTGAGATATTAAATTTTAAAGCTTTAAGGTAATTTTAAAATTAAAAAAATGTATTTTCTAGCATTTTCACTAAAATAATTATAATAAATCATAGAAAAATCAGAAAATTACCAAATTTGCTTCTCTGATTTCCTTGATATTAGAGAGATTTTTGAAAATTATAAAATCCATTTTTCAACATTTATTTTATTTTTAAATTAATTAACACTCCAAAACTTAAAATAATTATAATAAAAATAATATAATTCAAAAAATCACCAAAATTGGTCCAAGTGCTTCTCTGGTCACTAGGAATGTCCCCTAATTTTCTTAAGGATAGAAACTTCCCCTTGGTCATGTTATTAAATTTTCCTTGAAAATTTATATTTTTTACCAAAAATAATTATATAAATAAATTAAATATAGAAAAATCACATTTTCTCCTCTCATGTCTTTATTGACACATGAGTGAAGTCACATAAAAATTTCAAGTTCATTTGAGTTAAATTTAGTGAGTTATGAAATTATTAATTTTAAAGGGTAAAATGGTAATTAAATTTTAATCCTTAATTAAAACTTTAGGTTTAATAAAAAAATTAACAAGTAAAATATTTGATCCTAATTTGATTTGGATGATTGAAATTTAAATAATTAAAGGTTAGAAACCCATTAAACAATTTTAAAATGATTAAACTTTAATTAAATAATGGATTAAATTTGGAAGAATAATAAAATTGGAATTATTAAAATAGGAATATTATTAGGAAGAGATTTATTCTTTAATTTAAAAATCCCTAAATTAATTATCTCATTAATATTCAATTCTAAATTAAAAGGATAACTCAAATTTAAAATATTAAAAGACTTAATCATTAAACTAAAATTAAATTATTAAACTCTTTTAAAAATTTCAATTAAAATTAAAAATTAAATTAAATTAAAATTAAATTAAATAATTAAATTAAATTAAATTAAATTAAATTAAATTAAATTAATTAAATTAAATTAAATTAAATAATTAAATTAAATTAAATTAAATTAAATTAAATTAAATCAAATTAAATTAAATAATTAAATTAAATTAAATTAAATTAAATCAAATTAAATTAAATTAAATCAAATTAAAACTAAATCAAATCAAATGAATTAAATATAACATCAAATCAAATTAAATTGAATTAAATTGAATTAAATTAAATTAAAACTCAATTAAATTAAATTAAATTAAATTAAATACAACAACACCTAAAACAGAAAGAAATTAAATGTAAAGCAACTTGAACACTATTCCAAATTTAAACCCTTTAACTTAAATCAAATCATTTGAATACTAATTTACCCTTGAAAGCTTTAGTTATTATAACTCCTAGACAGAACATTAAATGAAATGTTACTTCGCTTATAGGATATTCAAATGTCCTAGTTCACTGAGCAAGATAACAACAAAACTTGAATTCCCGGACGATTAATTCATTTGTATAATTAAACCCATTTGGACTTAAAACAATCCTAGAAATATTAAAAAGATGTTTAAGATTTGTCTTAAGCACTTCCTCGATATGATAGGATGTTTATGAGAACAATTGGATTTAATTGTTCTTTGATGAAGAAAATCGTCCTCAAACCAAAACACAAAGAACCTAGACGTCATAGGAAATGACTAGCTATAGGATTAGGAATTTGGTAGAAAACCATAACCTTTCCCTTAGCTTTACCTAGGAACTTGCTTAAATATTCTAATTGTGTTTTAAGTGTAGCTTGGGATGACGGGAAGACCCTCCGAGTACGCTTTTATTTTATTGCAATTTACTTTCTTGCAATTTACATTATTAGCAATTTACTTTATTGCAAATGCACTTATTTTTCTTGCATGATAAACAACTGTTGCATGAAAACCCACACCTTTAGGATAGACCCTAAAACTGAAACCAAAACTAAATTAAAAGTCATTGCAAGATAAAATTCACCGCCACAACATTTCAAAATATAAAACAACTCAAAATTTAATCACAAACGGAACACAAAACTACAATTGCAACTAAATTAAAACGTCCTGTTGGATGATCGGGAATACCTCGGATGATGTAACCTACGTGTTGCTAACGGGATTTCCCACGGTCTAAATGAAAGTGTGGAACTCATTTAGTTGAGTTTAGCAAATTCATCTGGACTAAGTGAATCCGATAAAATAATGATACCGGAAGGATGGAACCGTGGGATCTTAACCGGTGTCGTTATAATCAACTTTAAGATTTGTTTTTAATTAAAACACAAAAAAAGCACTTGGAAATTAAGATTTTCTCTAAACCAAAACACTTTTCTCATCCCCTGATTTATGACTTCTAAAACTAAACCTCTGCAACAACAAGGAGCTTGGAGTATGGTGGGCAGCACGGCCATCGTTGTCAGCAAAACTTGAATTTACATCAGCAAAACTTTCTTAGAATTGAACAACAAACCCATAGGATTTCGAGGTAGTTCGCCTAGCGCGACGTAAATCCTAACTTCGTCTTTAGGCTTTTGCACAGCTCTGTTGTGCAATATAAGCCCTAACACCTTAGGATTCCGAGGTAGTCGTCCGATACGACATAAACCCTCACATCTTCAAGGCTGTTTGTATGATTCTATCATACAAATATAAGTCCAAATTAATTAAAATTGACAAAATCAAAACATTTAAATAAATATTAGGATTTTCCTAAATTTAAGCCAAACAATTGGATAGTCGGGAAATTACCGAAGTTCACTTCGAATCTGTGATTTCTCCTACTTTTCTTCCTTTGGATTCACAAAACAAAATGTTCCAAATTTGATCCATTCCCTATTAAAATTCCAAAACTCAATCCCTTGAAAACTTAAACTTTGAAATTCTTGAGAGCAGAATTATTGATTATTATCGAGTCTTTTCTTAGGTGATTCCCGTCACTTAAGATGTAATTAACTATAGGGGCTTGCCCTTATAGGGAATTTTGAAGAACCTGAGTAATATAAACCTCGTTTAATGTTTTCATATTAAGCGAGGAATTACGTCGGCTTATAAAATTGGTTCGCGAGACCAAACGAATGTCATAAATCTTCTAGTTTATTTAATCGAGCCCCACCGTCAAGCGAGTGTGTCTATCCTTAGGGATGGATACACGGTTTGTGGTGCGGTGCTCGTTTATATAAACTATTTGGGATGTGAGATCGGTTTAATCTCATATCTTAAAACCTTCAAATTTAAAATCATTTTCAAAATAAAATACTACTTTTCAAATTATTTATTTTAATTAAATTAAAAAATTCGCCGACAATTTTTGTAGGCGACCCCTTTTCAAAATAAAACACAACCTAAAAATATGCCGACAGACCCATTCCTTAAACCATTTTAAAAGCCCATCTTTTACCACATCCAAAGGCCCAAAATTGGTCTCAAAGCCCATATGACATTTCCCCTCATCATACTTTCAATTAAACTCAATACCTAAGTCCTAAATTCATCATCAAATCATTCCAAATCAATTTTCATACAAATTTCCATCAAGTTACCAAAAATTCCTAAAATCCATTTTCATGAAATTGACCAAGCTTTCCCCAAGCCAAAGACAAGCCATGCAAGCCATGGACAAGCCACATGAAGCCATGGAGAGTTTGACATGTGATCAAGCCATTAATGGAAAAAGGAAGACCCCTTTCCTAATCCTTCTTAAGCCTTTTTTTACCTTAAGCATGTCACACTCTAAACCATGCTTTGCCACCTAATCCTTGATGGAGACTCC
The DNA here is from genome assembly GCA_022702705.1 of Papilionanthe hookeriana x Papilionanthe teres. Taxonomy (NCBI): domain Eukaryota; kingdom Viridiplantae; phylum Streptophyta; class Magnoliopsida; order Asparagales; family Orchidaceae; genus Papilionanthe; species Papilionanthe hookeriana x Papilionanthe teres. The sequence goes on along the minus strand of JAKZJZ010000941.1, from coordinate 25,399 downwards.
ACCACACATGGGAGATTGACCCACCCGACCTCCTCGACCCAAAACCAGGTCTTGGGGAGGTGCACCCAACCCATTTGCATGGGTTGACCAAAATAAGCTAAAATGACCCCTTCCCCTTTCTACTTTGATTCAACCACTTTACACATGTCAAACCTCAATTGAATGCACCAAACCCCAGCCACGACCCACTCGAACAAGATGGTGACCCATGCCCAGCCGGCCGCCGCCAGGTCACCGGAAAACACCATGGCCGAGAGCTCACATGTGAGCCAACTTTGGGATTCTACCTTGCTGAGCCGCCCCATGCCCAATGGCCACCATGGGCTGTTCCGCCCTCGACCTAGCAGTCGATCCCAAGCCCTAACTCTCCCCGGGAGGCCCTCCACCCTCTCCTATTTAAACACCACCCCTCTCGGCCATGAGAGGTGCTCGAAACAAACCTTAAGGAAACTCGCCAAAATTGTTCCGGACTACTCCCCATACTTAGAGCATTTGATCCCCACCGAAATCCCCTCGTCATTTCCTCTCGTGAGCTCGATTTCGAGTTGAAATCCAAGCCCAAAACCGGGACACTTCGCACAGTGAGCCAATCCCCAAATTGATTGGTTCTACACCTTCACCGGACCAAGAGAAGGTGTCCACCGATCAAAGCCCCATCTCCAGGGCCACTCGGTTGCTCCGACCTCCGAGCTTTGTGATCGGCCGTGGTCGAAATCCTACCTAGGAAATTCACCGGACCGGGAGACTTCATCCGGAGCTTGCTCGGGATCCAATCGAAGGTGAAACAACCCTCGGATCGAAGCCACACTTCTCCGAGCAAAGGTATGGCCTCACTCTTCTTCCCGAGCTTCGAACATTCTCCATTTTTATTGAGTAAATTTCATCCCACATAAATCTGTATGGATGTGTTCGTCTTCTCGAGACGAACCCGTAGAGCATAAGAACACGAAAATCCATCGAGTATCGAGTGAGATATTAGGGATTTAGTGTGGACGGCTCTCGGGTGAGGACGCTCGGGGACGATGAACGGATGCCGTCCATTTAATACACGTGCGGACGGACGGCTCGGATGGCGTCGGACCAGGAGATGGTACGTGAACCGCGGGACCTGAAGCGCTGAGTCAGATGGCGGCGTCGAATGGGGGCGCGACACGCGGCGTTTCGGAGCTGCCGAGGTTGACGCGGCGCGTGGATAAATAGAAAATTAGGGTATTTTTCTATTTATTTAATTCCCTAAACTTGAAAAATTCATAACTTTGTATAGGAAAATCATAAAAATAAAATAAAAATACCCTCTTGCTCAGTGAACAGAGGAGAATAATGTGGAAAAGAAATCATTTAATTTCATCAAGTATTTTATTTTTAATAATTTATTTACTCTCTGCATATTTTCAATTCTCCATGCATGTATACAATTCACCATGGCATGAGACCATAGGAGCTTTTGAAGCCTACTGAATTTGGGAATATTCCCTGAATTTTCCAAAGTCAGAGGCCATCCCTATAAAAAGTTATTGATTTTTCAAATTCATGTTACTATTTTGAGTATTTTAATTCCAATAATTAGCATGTTGTGAAACAAATTCTAGGAAAATTTGGTGATGTTCCTTATGACCGAGAGGACCCTAGGAAAAATAGGTTTTGAGTTAGTTCATTTAAAATAACCCTAATTGGCTTAAACACTCAAAATAGATCCCTAATTAATTAGAGCTAACCATACATCAAATTGACTTGAAATCAATTCTCCATTGACCTTTAGGATTAGAGGAACCTATCATAAAAATTTAAGGTCAATTGGACTTGGTTAGCCCTACTAAATTGGTTGATTAAGCCATTTAGTCAATTTGAACTTTAAAAATTCATAACTTTCAAAATATCTTTCAAAAATTTACCAAATTGGTTTTGGAGCCTCTCTGATATTAGGGGAATTTAAGAAAATTAAAATTTCAATTTTCTAAAAAAGTTGATTTTTAATATTATTTTAATATTTTTAATAATTAAAAAATAATAAAAATCACAAAAATAATAAAATTCACCAAAATGTCACATTTTGAATTTTAATCACTTAGGAACAAACCCCATATTTTTCTTAGGTCTATTTAATGAGATATTAAATTTTAAAACCCTAGGGTAATTTTAAAATTAAAAAAAATGTATTTTCTAGCATTTTCACTAAAATAATTATAATAAATCATAGAAAAATCAGAAAATTGCAAAAATTGATTCTCTGGTTTCCTTGATATCAGAGAGATTTTTAAAAAAATATAAAATTCATTTTTCAACATTTATTTTATTTTTAAATTAATTAACACTCCAAACTCAAAATAATTATAATAAAAATAATATAACTAAAAAAATCACCAAAATTGGTCCAAGTGGTCCTCTGGTCATTAGTAATGTCCCCTAATTTTCTTAAGGACAGAAACCTTCCCTTGGTCATGTTATTAAATTTTCCTTGGAAATTTCTATTTTCTACCAAAAATAATTATATAAATAAATTAAATATAGAAAAATCACATTTTCTCCTCTCATGTCTTTATTGACATATGAGTGAAGTCACATAAAAATTTCAAGTTCATTTGAGCTCAATTTAGTGAGTTATGAAATTATTAAGCTTAAAGGGCAAAGTGGTAATTAAAATTTTAATCCTTAATTAAAACTTTAGGTTTAATAAAAAATTAACAAGTAAAATATTTGATCCTAATCTGATTTGGATGATTGAAACTTAAAAAATTAAAGGGTAGAAACCCATTAAGCAATTTAAAATAATTAAACCTTAATTAAATAATTGATTAAATTTGGGAAGAATAATAAAATTGGAATTATTAAAATAGGGATATTGTTGGGAAGAGATTTATTTTTTAATTTAAAAATCCCTAAATTAATCATCTCATTAATATTTAATTTTTAATTAAAATGATAACTCAAATTTAAAATATTAAAAGACTTAATCATTAAACTAAAGTTAAATTATTAAACTCTTTTAAAATTTCATTTAAAGTTAAAAATTAAATTAAATTAAAAATTAAATTAAATTAAGTAAATTAAATTGAATTAAATTAAATTAAATCAAATTAAATTAAATTAAATTAAATTAAATTAAATTAAATTAAATTAAAAGTAAAATTAAATTAAATTAAATAAACAAATTAAATTAAATTAAATTAATAAATTAAATTAAATTAAATTAAATAAATAAAATCAAATTTAAATTAAATTAAGTTAAAACAAATTAAATTAAAATTAAATTAAATTAAATTAAATTAAATTAAATTAAATCAAATTAAATTAAAATTAAATCAAATCAAATTAAATTAATTTAACATCAAATCAAACTAAATTGAATTAAATTGAATTCAATTAAATTAAAATTAAATTAAATTAAATTAAATTTAAAATTAAATTGAATTAAATATAACATCACCAAAGACATAAAGAATTCAAAATAAATCTAAAATAACTTGAACACTATTCCAAACTTAAACCCATTAATTGAAATTAAATTAAATCGCGAATCAATTTGAACACCAATTTGCCCTCGAAAACTTTAATTATCATAACTCCTAAACGGAACATTAAATGAAATGTTACTTCACTTATAGGACATTCAAATATCCTCGTTCACTGAGTAAGATAATAACAAAACTTAACTAAACCTCGGACGATTAATTCATTTGTGTAATTGAATTCATTTGGACTTAAAACAATCCTAGAAATATTGAAAAGATGTTTAAGATTTGCCTTAAGCACTTCCTCGATATGATAGGATGTTCATAAGAACAATTGAACTTAATTGTTCTTTGATGAAGAAAATCGTCTTTAAACAAAAACACAGGAACTCTAGACGTCATAGGAAATGATCGTGCTATAGGATTAGGAATTTAGTAGAAAACCATAACCCTTCGCTTAGCTTTACCTAGGAACTTGCTTAAATATTCTAATTGTGTTTTAAGTGCAGCTTGGGATGACGGGAAGACCCTCCAGGTACGCTTTTATTTTATTGTAATTTATTTTCTTGCAATTTACATTATTACAATTTATTTAACCGCATTGCACTTGCTTTTCTTGCATGATAAACAATTGTTGCATGAAAACCCACACCTTTAGATAGTCCCTAAAACTGAAACCAAAACTAAGTTAAAAGTTATTGCAAGATAAAATTCACCGCCACAACATTTCAAAATATAAAACAACTCGAAATTTAATCACAAACGAACACAAAACTACAATTACAACTAAATTAAAACGTCTCGTTGGATGATCGGGAATACCTCGGATGATGTAACCTACGTGTTGCTAACGGGATTTCCCACGGTCTAAATGAAAGTGTGGAACTCATTCAGTTGAGTTTAGCAAATTCATCTGGACTAAGTGAATCCGATAAAAATAATGATGCCGGAAGGATGGAGCCGTGGGATCTTAACCGGTGTCGTTATAATCAACTTTAAGATTTGTTTTAATTAAAATATTGAAAACACTTGGAAATTAAGATTTTCTCTAAACCAAAACACTTTTCTCATCTCCTGATTTATGACTTCTAAAACTAAACCTCTGCAACAACAAGGAGCTTGGAGCATGGTGGGTAGCACAGCTATCGTCATCAGCAAAACTCGGGTCTACTTCAGCAAAGCTTTCTTAGAATTAAATAACCAAGCCATAGGACTTCGAGGTAGTACGCCTAGCACGACATAAATCCTCACTTGTTCTTTTAGGCTTTTGCACAGCTCTGTTGTGCAATATAAGCCCTAACACTTTAGGTTTCCGAGGTCGTCGTCCGATACGACATAAACCCTCACATCTTCGAGGCTGTTTGTATGATTCTATCATATAAATATAAGCCTTAATTAATTAAAATTGACAAAATCAAAACATTAAATAACATTAGGACTTTTCCTAAATCCAAGCTAAACAATATGATAGTTTGGGAAGTTGCCAAGATTCTTCTTGGATCCTCAGCTTCTCCTATTTCTCTTCCTTTTGGACTCCTGAAAATAAATGTTCCAAATTTGAGCTAATCCCTTTTAAAATTCCAGAATTCAATCCTTTGAAAAACTTAAAATTTGAAATCCTTGAGAGCAGAATTATTGATTATTATCGAGAGTTTTCTTAGGTGATTCCCCTCACTTAAGATGTAATTAACTATAGGGGCTTGCACTTATAGGGAATTTTAAAGAACCCAGGTAATATAAACCCTGTTTAATGCTTTCATATTAAGCAGGGGAATTTGTCGGCTTATAAAATTGGTTCGCAGACCAAACGGATGTCACAAATCTTCTAGTTTATTTAATCGAACCCCACCATCAAGCAGTGTGTCTTTCCTTAGGGATAGATACACGGTTTGTGGTGTGGTGTTCGTTTATATAAACTATTTGGGATGTGAGATCGGTTTCATCTCATATCTTAAAATCTTCAAATTTAAAATTATTTTCGAAATCAAATACTACTTTTCAAATTATTTATTTAAATTAAATTAAAAATTCACCGACAATTTCTGTAGGCGACCCCTTTTCAAAACACACAAACTAAAAAATATGCCGACACTATTTTGTAGGTTCTAAATGTCAAATGCATAAAATGACGTCAAATTTTGTGAAATAGTGCTGTTTGGCATAGTAACACATGACCTGGGGGTGATTGTGCCTGAGATGGCGTTGCAATGCCAGTTTCAAGTGACTATGCCAGTATTAGGCATGACAATACCGTTATACGACCAAAGTCAGATTTTGAGCTATTTCATGCCAATTTTGGACTTATTAATAGATTTTTGAAGTGCTTTAATGCCTCTTATTAACATATTGACTGATTTGGAGAGATTTCATGCTTATTTTGGACTTATAATGCAAAAAATAATTTAAATACATGTTTAAGTCAATATACAAAGCTTCTTGGTCTCTTGTTGGCACTTAGAGGCAACTTGGGCAACGAAGTTGAGGGGTTTTGAGAGTTTTCCTTAGGTTTCCTCTTCATGTCTTGGGATTGAGGTCTTATGGGCTTATACCTACCTTGACCTTTGTATTTTTCATACATGTTTTGAGAGGTTATTTTATGAGAGAGAAGTTGGCTACTGTGGAAGAGTGAACACATGTTATTATATGTTTTTAATTTAACTTTTACTTACAATAGTGAGTTTCAATGGAATGTTTTTCTTGCATTCTTGCCAAGACACGAACCTAAATTTCTTTCATGGTTCTTTTATTTATGGTCTCTTTGATTTTTTTTATTTTCTCGAATGATTTCTTTCCATGTATTACTTTCCTGAGAAATTAGAGTTTTTCGTTGTTGTGTTAATGTTGACCTTATTTTTTATGAAGTCTAATTCTCTTCTCTAGAAGCCTAAAAATTCAAAACACTTCTTAACTCTTCTTGTGAAATCCCACATGGGTGCTCACAAGCTCTAGTTTGTCACTTAGAAGGCTGAGACCAACATGTGAATACTCAAGGATGAGTTCCCATAGCATCAATTAACCTTAGGGAAACCCTAGATGACTTGTTCTTATACACACTCACTTAAATTCACCACAAGTTCCCACACACACCCAAAATTATCAATTCACCCAAATTGACTCATCTCCCCCCTTGAGTCCATAACCTTTCCTCAACTCTCTTGAAGGCTCATGTGAGTGGCCATATGTCCTTAACCCTTGGTCAAGATGGCTAGGACCAACATGTGCAAGCTTCAAGATGAGTTCTCATGAGGCTCATTTGAATTTAGAAATGTTGATGGCATCGAAAACTTTCACGATCGTAGGTTGATAAGCCTAAAAAATGCTTGATTTTACATAAATATTTTATGCTTTATTTTAATGATGTTTCACTTTAAAGGAAGGTTTTTGTATGTTTTTGGTTTTAGGTACAAGAGATGGACTTTTGGAGAAAAAGAAGCAAAAATGGTGCAATTTGGAGTAAAAACGAGCAAGGAAGAAAATTTTGGCCTGACACATTTTGATAAGTCTTTCTATGCTTAATCTCTTTCATACTTCTTGCATATTTTTGAATAATATTACACTTTAAATAAATGTTGTTTTTATGCTTATCTTGTAGAGCTATCTATTAGGAATACAACGCAACTTAAACATGGTGAATCAGAGGTAAAACAGAGCCAAATGGAGTAGAATGGTGGAGCTGCGCAGAATGGGCATCAGCGGCGCCCAATAGGGCACTAATGGCACCAGAAACCTCAGAGCGACAAAAATAGGGCATCAGCGGTGCTCAAAATGGCACTGGTGGGGCTAGGAGCAGTTATTGTCGATATACATTGAACCTAGACGCTTTTTGGAGGGTTTCCTGAGGCACCTCTTGAGAAATTCATCCATATACTATATTAGAACAATTTTATGTCAGAAAAAGTGATAGATGACCCGCCTAAAAAATATATCTTTTTTCTATATGATTTTAGTCATTTTAGGTTTACACTTTAAAAGGAAGGTATTTTGTATGTTTTTTTGGTTTTAGGTATAAGAAATGACTTTTGGAGAAAAAGAAGCAAAAACAGTGCAATTTGGAGCAAAAACGAGCAAGAAATGAAATTTTGCTCTGACACCTTTTTATAAGTCTTTCGATGCTTAATCTATTTTACACTTCTTGAATATTTTTGAATGAGATTACACTTTAATGAAAGGTTGTGTTATGCTTATTTTATAGGGCTATCTATTACGAACGCAACGTAACTGAAATGGGGTGAATTAGAGATAAAACAGAGCCAAACGGTGGAGCTGCGCAGCAGTCTGCCAGCCGACGGTGCCCTCGAGGCTGCAGACGGCTAGATTTTCCCTAGAAGTCCGAAATATGATAGAAAAGCTCGCCGATAGTGCCTTTAAACACACCGACAGCGCCCCAGACGACTATGGACCTATTTTTGGCGGTTTTGGGCCAAAATTCAACGTATTTGGACTCTTTTTCGAAGGGGTGCTTAAGGGAACTCTTAGAAATTCGTCCATATTCTTTAAAATGGTGAATTTAAGTTAGAAAAAAGAAGAGAAACAAGAGAGGAATGTTAGGAAAATCTTGGAGAATGATTAGGGTTCTTAGATTAAGAGTAGAAATGTAGATTTTAACCCTTTTGGAGAGATTGGAGAGGAGATTTGAGAGAATTTGTAAGGAGATGTTCTAGCATTGCATGGATCGATGGGAGACTTTATGGGAGATATCTTCATCTTTCTTTCAAAGGGAAAAAGCTAAGTATTGTTCTTCATTATCTTATGATTTTGTAAACACTTACATAGTGGATTTGCTTTGGTTTAATGAAGTTTCTGTTGTGTTTTCTTCGTGCTTTGTGATGTATCTTTTTTACTCTTTATTCTTCTTTGAAAATAGTGGCATAAGAAAATTATGTCATTATTTCCATTCTACTTTTCTTTTGCAATGAGTAGGATTCATGATTAGGATTTTGGGATGCTTGCTAAAAGATGTTTTAATTATAAATGTGATGGTTTTTACTTGCACTTCATTTACATTATAATAAGAGCTCGTTGTATTGTTAAAATTCATTGTAATTGCATTGTCCCAAATGGGCGGTGTAATTCTCAACAAAGTGGAACCACATTCAATGTCCGTGAATGAATTGGGTAATTCATGGGGATTGAGTGCAAAAAATAGGGAAATATAATTATTGGGTGTAGAATTGGAGATTTTAGAGTGACAGATTAAAATCCTCAATTTGGTCCTATTGTTTGGGTGCTAAAGTGTAGATGTTTGCTCTCAGAAGAGGGGAACGTGGGAGCTCCGAAGTGAGAGCCGGTATCCTCTCAGCCTAGCCGCAGATTCAGTAACCAAGCATAGGATTAGTCAATGTTTCTTATGCCTAGACCAAAGGGTAAAGAATAGGATTGCTCCTATTTGGCACATACAATATTAAATGCATCTCATTTCTGTACATTATCAATTTCATTACATAATAATAGTAGTTTTTAGTATCTCAAAATTCTCCAAACCAATTCATCCAAAAAGGGTTATCTTTAGAATTATTATTTGTATTTAGTTATAGTTACTATTACATTTAACACTTGCATTTAGGAGTAGTTGCTAGATAAAACACAATTTTAATCGACATTCCAAACTAAGGACAATTAGTAGTAGACTAGAACTTGACTAAAGACCTCTTATTTCACTTCCTTGTGGGATCGATACTGGGGTTTTTAAAGAAAACTCTATATTACTTGAAGCGATACGTATACTTGCGTAGTATCCATAATGTGTAAATTATTTTCCAATTTTTATATCATTTAAGATTTTTCACACTAACCACTATTTATAAATCAGGTCAAGTTTTTTGCCATCTTTTGGAAGTTAATTTATTGCGTAATTGCGGGTCGGGTCAAGTTTTTGGCGCCGTTGCCGGGGAAGCTTTGGTAAGAACTTTAGGAGAATTTTAGTTGAAGTAATTAGGCTTAGACTTGGAAAAATGTAGTATCGTAAAAATTATTTTTGTGTGAAAAGTGTTTTTATAAGAAAAAGTGTTGTAAAAAAAGAAAAAAAATTTGTTTGTGTGAAAAATAAGGTGTTCGTAAAAATGTCTTGTTGTGTTGAATATTTTTTATCTATTATTTGTTTAATTGTTAATGTATTGTTTGTTGTGTTACGTATGAGAAACAAAGGATCTACAGGACTTGTGTCTTAGATTCTGAGATTGAAAAAAATAAAAAAATAAAAATAAAGAAAGCACTCAAAAAACTAGAAATGGAAATGGAAAAATTTCAAGATAATAACTTGGAAAATCATCATACTTCATTGAGGGATTACCTAAATCCTACGACAGATGAAATTCACTCAATTATACAGAATCCTATCATATAAGCTGATTCATTTGAAATAAATCCTGAGATTATCCAACTGGTGCAGAACAATCAATTTGGGGGAACTCCTTCGGAGGATCCCTATTTACACTTATCAAAATTTCTAGAACTTTGTGCTACATTTCGTTATAACGGTATGTCAGACGATGCTGTTAGACTAAGGCTTTTTCCTTTCTCACTAAGGGATAAGGCTAAAATGTGGTTATACTCGTTAGCACCTGTCTCTATTAAAAATTGGGAGGAGTTAACTCAGAAATTCTTAGCTAAGTATTTTCCACCTTCAAGGACTACTAAACTTAGAAACAATATTATCTCATTTTGTCAGTATGAAGGGGAATCAATATACGAAGCCTGAGAAAGATTTAAGTAACTCCTAAGAAAGTGTCCACACCATGCTCTGCCCCATTGGTTAATCATTCAAACTTTTTGTAATGGGTTAGTAGGATCCCCTAGGTCTATAATTGATGCTGTTGCTGGTGGATTATTAATGTCAAAACCATTTGATGAAGCGTATGAGTTAATTGAAAAAATGGCTACAAATGAATTTCAATGGCCATTTGCAATGGTAAATCATAAAAATGTAGCTAGTGTTCATGATACAGATGTGATTGGAATTCTTGCATCTCAGGTTGCTACTATATCAAGGAAGTTGGACCAATTTGGAATGAACCAACCTCAATTTACTCCTGTAAGTAAGGAAAGTTCATTAGGGAATATGATTGATTCTAATTTATCATATGAGACTTTAAATACCATAAACAACCCATATTCTAACTTTTACAACCCAGGTTGGGAGAACCATCCTAAATTTAACTGGAATCATACTACTGATGGTGGAAACCAAAAATGGGAAAATAATCATACAAATCCTAATGGAAGTTGGAATAATCAGGGGAACACAAACTATAGACCTTCATATCCACCGGACTCTAACAATGATCAACAATTTGAGGATAAGAAGATGTTTATGGAAGAAGTTGTATTGCAAATAGGAAACCAGTTGCAAAGTCAAAATGCTGCGATTAGAAACATAAAGAATCAACTGGGACAAATTGCTAATTCACTTAGCAATAGACCCCAAAAAAAACTTCCTAGCAACATTAAGATTAACCCTAAGGAGAACACTAATGAACAAGTAGAAGCTGTCCAATTAAAAAGTGGAAGAGAGATAGAGGATGTGGTTAGAAAAGAGAAGGATTTTGTGAGAGAAACAAAGGAAACTAAAAGACCTGAAGAATATGTTTCTAAGAATCTGGAAAAATTAATATCTCCAACTAAAATCAGTTTGGAAAGACCACCACCTCCATTTCCTCAAAGGCTTAGACAACATGAGTTGGATAAAAAATTTTTAAAGTTCATGAAAGTACTTAAGAAGTTAAACATAAATATTCCTTTCACTGAAGCTTTGGAACAGATGCCAAGTTATGCAAAGTTTATGAAGGAGATATTAAACAAGAAAAGAAAATTTGAGGATTACGAGACAGTTGCACTAAGTGAGGAGTGCAACTCTATACTTCAGAAAAATTTTCCTTAAAATTTTAAAGATCCTTGTAGCTTTACAATTCCTTGTGCAATTGGAAAAAGATTATGTGGAAAAGCTTTATGTGATTTAGGAGTGAGCATTAATGTGATGCGTCTATCTATATTTAGAAGGTTAGGTTTAGTCGATATTTCTCCCACAACTGTAACCCTTCTGTTAGCTGATCGATCTATCATTTATCCAAAAAGAGTTATAGAAGATGTGCTTGTTAAAGTGTATGAATTTATCTTTCCTTTGGACTTTATTGTATTAGATATGGAGGAAGATAAAGAAATTCCAATTATTTTAGGGAGACTTTTCCTTGTTACTGGATAAGCTATGATAGATGTACAATAATGAAAGTTGACTATGAATATTAATGACCATGAAGTAACTTTTAATGTATTAAAGACTATGAAATATCCAGCTGAGAGAAAAGATGATGAATGTTTTTGGATGGATGAATTTGATTATCTAAGTAAAGACCATTTCCAAGAAAGTTTTGAGAGTAAGTTAACAGATGAGATTGAAATAGACTTTCATGATGAGTCAAAAACGTTATTTAAAGAAAATTGTACGTATGTTCAGGAGTGGTGTGAAATGATGGACGCTACCAAAAATAGAAAAATTTTAATTCCATCTGTTGAAAAATCTCATGAGCTTAAGATGGATGTACCCCATACAATTTTAAAGCCTATCTATTTAGGGAATTCATCTACACAACCAGTCTTTATATCTTTAGATGCGACTCAATTACAAGAAAAACCTGAAATGAATGATGCACAAGATAAAATTATTGAACTAGAACTTGGAAGACAATTTGAGGATATATTTCAAAAGAACTTTGAGTTGAGAAAAGAGGATAAGGATATTGGAAGACCACTGGAAGAAATTCTGAAGGAATTAGAAAAACATATTTCTTCAACTAAGATAGATCCTCCATAATTTAATAATTATAAAGGGGAAGAATTGGAATATAACTTGAAACATAAGAGTAACATAGAAGATATTGATTCAGAATCTGAATTATCTAAAGAGAATCAGATCCAAAATTTGAGACATATTGAAGTATCTTATAAAGATACATTTCTTTTAAATTTCAAGGATAATATTAACATGCAAATTCAGAAAATTAATAGAAGAATTTTGGATCTAGAAAGAAATATGAGGAACAATGATATAAATCCATCTAAAAAGGAAGAGCTGAATGAAAAATTACAATTTAAGGATTTTATAAGAATCCCTGGATCTAAAAAAGATTGGGCGATTGATCGATGATTACTTAAATAGAATTTTGATCCAGGTGGAATCATTTGTTAGGCCCACGACGTAAAAACAAGCGCTTTATGGGAGGCAATCCATAGTTCTCAGTGTGCTTTGATTTAGTGCGCTTGAGAGTTATGATTGTTAGTGTTGTATTGTATTTGCTTTATAGTGGATTAATAAATTTGATTGTTGATTGGTAGATGTTGGGATTGTTAGTTGTTTGATTTGATATTTGTGTGTCTTGAGGGAAGTGATTCCTTAACTTCTTATTATGGCTAGACTTGATCTCTTGTAGTAGTTGGATTAACGAGTCCATTGTGACTTGGGTCTCACCCAGACTTGAGTTTTACAAGAGAAATCATGAATTTTGAACATTGATAGTTCCATCTTAATTTGTTACTTCCTTTTTGTAACTTTATTTTCATTAGGTAGAAGTCGTGAACCTATTTGACGAATACCATGTGGATGATCTTACACAATCTTTATAACAGTTAGAGGTGCTTAGTAATAGGGATTAGATTATGCTTGCAATTTGTGTCCAGACACTAATTTATCAGGTATAATCTTATCTTTGGGATTATAATTTATAAAATCATTTGAAAGTACCTAATTTATTAGTGTAGTGACTCCGTTAGAAATTGGAAGTAAATCAATGTGATGTGATGAGTTAATGGAAGAATTGACCTCATTTATCTTATGTGTGTTTATTTTTGTGTTACAATTTTATATAATAATTGAAGAACATTCTTATATTCCCTTGCTGATACATGCTATGCTAGTTAGACTTTATTTAGTGAATTTTATTTTGGCATGATTAATTTAGATTTACTTTCTACTGCATATTGTTCTGTCCTAATGAATACTTGCAAATGGATTTGATAGACATTTATGGTAGATAAAATTTCTAAACTGTTTTTCTTTCTGCTTATATTTTCTATATTGAATGCTATATATATTAAAAAATTAAGTTTGGAATTAGGAAGAAAAATACAATTTTAATGTGAAATTACTTCCTTTTAGTGTAATTTTATTACAAGCATGTTTTAGGTTAGATTTACTTTCTCCTACAGTCATCATATCATGATTATGCATGTATATGAATTTGATATGATGTTGTAGTAGTAAGTATTCAACCTTTACTTTTCCTTTCTATAACATTTTATGATTTTACTCATTTTATGAAATTAATTGCAAAATATTTTATAATATAAGTTTGGGGGGGAGAAAAAAAAAATTAAATGTAACTTTATTTGTCCTCAGTAGTCTGTATTTAATTTGATATCACTTTTAAAATGACTTGTGGTATGTGTTGTTACCTTTAGGTTACTATAATTTCAATTTTAAGAATATTAGAAATATAACTTAGTTGAAATCCTTAGTGAAGAAACTATTCTAGAGTTAAGATATTTTGTAGGAAACATTGGAAAAATGATTTTTCTATTTATGGTAGAAAGGAGTTGAATATTTGAAAAACTAAAATTCTTATATTTATAATTAATGAGAATTGAGCCTTTATTGAAAACCTTTTTCAAACTAATACTTACACTTATAAAAAGTTGGGAAAGTTTTGAGTTTTGAATTTTAGAGAGAGGATAGTGAAATTCAAAATTATTAAAGGTCTATCCAGATATAGTAATTCTCACATAAAAAAAAGGTAAAAAAGGATTAAAAATGATCCCGAATGAAAAAAAAAGTAAAAGAAAGGGATTAAAAATGATCCCGAAAGAAACGAAAAAAAAAGAGAAAAGAAAAAAAGTGAGGAGAAGCTTGAGGAGAAGTCTAATCAAAAATTGGTTTCTCTTGAATCTTTTTAAATGAAAAAATTTAAAAACAATCCTAAGCTTAATCTTATTTCAAAAGCTATTGGTTAAATTAGTATAGATAAGGAGCTTAAATTCCATTTTTATACTATCTACGAATTTTTAGTTTGACAATTTTCAATAATTTCCTAAGTTGAATATGAGATATTCTTATACTCTAGTCCTAGGTTGATTTACTAGAATTTCTCTTATGTTATACTATGACATTTCTGAGATGAAATTATAGGAAACTCTATTGAAACCCACAACCACAAGTCAACAAATTTTATTTTTGAAGTTATAGTGTTACTTGAGGACAAGTAACAGTTAAATTTGGGGAATTTTGACCCGCCTAAAAATATATATTTTTTGCTATATGATTTTACTCATTTTAGGTGTTATTACACTTTAAAAGGAAGGGTATTTTGTATGCTTTTCTGATTTTAGGTATAAGAAATGACTTTTAGAGAAAAATAAGCAAAAACAGTGCAATTTGGAGCAAAAACGAGCAAGAAATAAAATTTTGCCCTGACACCTTTTGACAAGTTTTTCAAAGCTTAATCTCTTTTACACTTCTTACATATTTTTGAATAAGATTACACTTTAAATAAAGGTTATTTTTATGCTTATTTTGTAGGGCTATCTGTTACGAACGCAACGCAACTGAAACGGGGCGAATCAGAGTTAAAACAGAGCCAAACGGAGCAAAATGGTGGAGCTGCGTAGCAGTCTGCCCACTGATGGAGCCCTCGAGGCCGCCGACGGCGAGATTTTCTCGAGAAGGCCAAAATATGACTGAAAAGCTCGCCGAAAGCGTCCTCGAACCCGTCGACAGTGCCCCAGACGACTATGGACCGACTTTTGGCAGTTTTGGGATGAAATTCAACGTATTTTGACGCTTTTTCGAAGGGGTACTTAAGGGAACTCTTAGAAATTCATGCATATTTTTTAAAATGGTGAATTTAAGTTAAAAAAAGAAAAGAAACAAGAGAGGAATGTTAGAAAAATCTTGGAGAATGATTTCGGTTCTTAAATTAAGAGTAGAAATGTAGACTTTTACCATTTTAGAGAGATTGGAAAGGAGATTTTGAGAGAATTTGTAAGGAGATGTTCTAGTATTGCATGGATTGACGGGAGAATTTATGGGAGTGATCTTCATCTTTCTTTCAAAGGGAAAAAGCTAAGTATTGTTCTTCATTATCTTATGATTTTGTAAACACTTACATAGTGGATTTGTTTTTGTTTAATGAAGTTTTCGTTGTGTTTTCTTCATGCTTTCTGATGTATCTTTCTTACTCTTTCTTATTCTTTGGAAATAGTGACATAAGAAAATTATGTCATTGTTTCCATTCTACTTTTCTTTTGCAATGAGTAGGATTCATGATTAGGATATCGGGATGCTTGCTAAAAGATGTTTTAATTATAATTGTGATGGTTTTTACTTGCACTTCATTTACATTACAATAAGGGCTCGTTGTATTGTTAAAATTTATTGTAATTCAATTGTCCCGAATGGGTGGTGTAATTCTCAACAAAGTGGAACCACATTAATTGTCCGTGAATGAATTACATAATTCATGGGGATTGAGTGCAAATAAATAGGGGCATATAATTATCGGGCGTAGAATTGAAGATTTTAGAGTGACAGACTAAAATCCTCAATTCGGTCCTATCGTTTGGGTGCTGAAGTGTAGATGTTAGCCCTCAGGTGAGGGGAACGTGGGAGCTCTGAAGTGAGAGCCGGTATCCTCCCAGCCTAGCCGTAGATTCAGTAACCAAGTATAGGATTAGTCAATGTTCTTTATGCCTGGACCAAAGGGTAAAGAATAGGATTGCTCCTATTTGACACATACAATATTAAATGCATCTCATTCATATACATTATCCATTTCATTACATAAGAATAGTAGTTTTTAGTATCTCAAAATTCTCCAAACCAATTCATCCAAAAAGGGTTATCTTTAGAATTATTATTTGCATTTAGTTATAGTTACTATTACATTTAAAACTTGCATTTAGGAGTAGTTGCTAGATAAAACACAATTTTAATCGACATTCCAAACTAAGAACTATTAGTAGTAGACTAGAATTTGACTAAAGACCCCTTACTTCACTTCCTCGTGGGATCGATACTGGAGTTTTTAAAGAAAACTCTCTATTACTTGAAGCGATACGTATACTTGCGTAGTACTCCTAGTGTGTAAAATATTTTTCAATTTTTATATCATTTAAGATTTTGCACACTAGCCGTTATTTAGAAATCATGTCAAGTTTTTTGTCATCTTTTGGAAGTTAATTTACTGCATAATTGCGGGTCGGGTCAATAGGAAAGTTGGGAAAATTATGAAGAATCTTAGAGATATGAGAATAGAAGTAGAAATGTAGATTTCTACCATTTTGGAGAGATTGGTGAGGGGATTTTGAGAGAATATCAACGGGTTTTTACTAGCATTGCATGGATCATTAGGAGATTTTGTGGGAGAGATCTTTATCTTTCTTTCAAGGGGCAAAAGCTAAGTATTATGTTCTTCGTGATCTTATGATTTTATAAATACTTATTTTGTAGATTTACTTTGAAATGAAGTTTTTTGTTGTGCTTTCTTCGTGTTTTGTGATGTCTTTCTCTTAATCTTTCTTCTTCTTAGGAAATAGTAGCATGAGAAGATTATGTCGTTATTTTCCTTTTACTTTTCTTTTGCAATGAGTAGGATTCATATTTAGGATATTGGGATGCATGCTAGAAGAAGTTTTAATTATAAATATAATGGTTTTACTTGCACTTCATTTACATTACAATAAGGACCCGTTGTTTTGTTAAAATTCATTGTAATTGCATTGACCTGAGAGGGCGATGCAATTTTTAACAAAGTGGAACCACATTCAAATTCCATGGATGGGGAAGTTTATGGGGGTTAAGTGCAGATAAATAGAGAAATATACTTTGATGGGCGAAGAATTGGAGGTTTTAGGGTGACAGACTAAAATCCCCAATTCGGTCCTATTGTTTGGAAACTAAAGCAAGAGTTAGCCTTCAGTCAAAGGGAAGTGGGAGCTTGAGTGAGAACCACTATCCTCCCAGTCTAACCATGGATTTAGGGACTAAACCTAAGATTTGCCGATGTTCTTTATGCACTAGGAAGAGGGTAAAGAATAGGATTGCTCTTGTTTGGCACATACAATATTTAATGCCTCTCATTTCTTTACATTACCAAATTCATTACATAAGAATAGTTGATTTTATTATCTCAAAATTCTCCAAACCAATTTATCTAGAAGGGGTTATATTTAGAAGTAATGTTTGCATTTAGTAAACCTTACTTATAATCATCTGCATTTAGGAGTAGTTGCTAGATAAAACACCATTTTAATTGACATTCCAGTCTAAGGCCTAAAAGTTGTAGACTAGAACTTTGACTAAGGACCTCTTACCTCGCTTCCCTGTGGGATCGATAAATGGGACTCCATTAGAGCCCTATATTACTTAATACGATACTTATACTTCTATAGAATCTCTAGTGTGTGCACATACATAATAACATAAAACAAGCAGAAAAATAGCACATGTCGGAGTCGCATCAGTAGCTGTCAATTCTCTCATGTTGTTATGAATGTCAGAATGTCTATCAATCTCATTGTAGAGGTTGAGGAGTCTTCACTCTGTTAATCTATTACATTACCCTAATCTCCAAGTAATCTTATTCTTTTAGATCATGTAGAGGATCCGTGGATACTAAGAAACTTGGAGGAGAAAGAAAAGGGCTGATTAAAATATAAAACAGTTGAAAAAGAAAATTTCGGGATCGTGGTGAACATTATAGACAAAACTCTAAAATGTATAATACTGGAGATTTCTGTATAAGGACGACCATATGGAAAATCTAGTAACCAAAGATTTTAGGTATGATACCTATTCTGTGTTTTTTATTCTACTATAAGAGCAAGCTCCTATAGTTAATTACATCTTAGACAATTATGATTGTCTAAGAAAAGTCCTGATTAACGTTAAAATTTATTCTCTAAGAAATTTTAAGTATTTAAGATTAAGAAAAGAAACGCCAAGGGTTAATATGTTTCTAAGTGTGACGAACTACCCTAAAGTTTCAGTTTTATTTTGTTTTATTTTATTGTCATTTTGGTTTTGTTTCATTTTAATGTCATTGTTTTGTTTTATATTTTTGTCATTTTGGTTTATTTTGTTTTGGTTTTATTTGTCATGTTGGCTTTGTTTGATTTTGATTTTGTTGTTGTTTTGTTTTGTAGTTTTTTTTTTTTGTTGTTTTGGTTTTGTTTTAATGTTTGTTACCCCGTCTTCAGAATGTCGTCCTGCAAAATAGAGTAAGCACACCCTAATAACATACAAAGTTCAATCTGCAAGGAAAATAGTGTCAGGTTTATAACGATTTGATTTCTTAAATTGTTGCTTTATTTGGTTAAATTTTAATTTTTAGACAAACCGGTCAAGATGTCCATGGCTCCGTCATCCTAAGGTCGTTTGATGTATCAATTTACTTAGTCCAAAAGGTGTCTAAACTAGTATCGGAAGACTCTTGTCAACAATCGTCCAAGAAACCTTTGTAGATCAAAACATATTATTGTTTCAAGTTTCTTTCAGTGATCTTTATTGATTAGTGTTTCATTTAAGTGTTAATGTCTTTAGTGGATTTTAAATGTTGAAATATTTTAGGTTATTTATGATTTATTAACTGGTTAAATTCAATTATTCTGTCATTTATTTCATTTTGAATGATCCGATCAAGATCATTAAGTTTGAGGTTATAAAATGTTTTAGGTTTAATTTAGATAGAACCTAAAATAAGATGATGTTAGATTCAATAGAATCTAAGTTTTAATATTAAGTAATTTAGTTTCAATTTAGGTAGAATCTAATGTGTAAAATGGTTTAGGTTCAATGTCGATAGAACCAAATTTATTTAAGTAAAACATAAAACATAAAACATAAATGATTTAGGTAAAATTTAATATAACTTAGATTTAATTAGATTCTAAGGTATATTGTCTCTTAGTTTCAATCTGAATTTGAACCTAAGTTAAATGGGTTGGTACAACTTACATTAAATTTAGGTAGAATCTAAGGTTTGATTCATTTAGATTCAATTTAGATAAAATCTAAAGTTTAATATGTCTTAGATTTAATCGAATGTGTGATTCCTTATGGTTCAATCTGAATAAAACCTAAAGTTTGTTTGGGTTGAATCTAAGTTTTAGGTTCAATGTAGATTGAACCTATCTTGTCTTTTTGACTAAGGTTTGATATTGGTTGAACCTATAATGTCTTTTTGACTTAGGTTCAATTTGGATTAAACCTAAAGTATAGGTTGGCATAGGTTCAATATAGGTTGAACCTAAAGGTTTGATTGACTTGGTTTCAAGTTGTGTTGAGCCTAAGTCTAGGTTTGATTTAAGTTTAATGTAGGTTGAACCTAAAGTTTGATTAGCTTGGGTTCAAGTTGGGTTGATCCTAAGTTATAGTTTTGATATAGGTTCAATGTAGGATGAACCTATAGTTTGATTAACTTAAGTTCAAGTTGGGTTGAACCTAAGGTTAGGTTTGATTTAGGTTCAATATAAGTTGAATTTAAATATTTGATGAACGTAAGTTCAAGTTGGGTTAAACCTAAGTTATAATTTATTTTAGGTTCAATATAGGTTGAATCTAAAGAATTGATTAACTTGGGTTCAAGTTAGGCTGAACCTAAGTTATAATTTTGTTTTAGGTTCAATGTAGATTGAAACTAAAGATTTGATTAACTTCGGTTCAAGTTGGGTTGAACCAAAGTTATAGTTTTGTTTTAGGTTCATTGTAGATTGAACCTAGAGATTTTATTAACTTGGGTTCAAGTTGGGTTGAACCTAAGTTATAGTTTTGTTTTAGGTTCAATGTAGATTGAACCTAAAGCTTTGATTAACTTGGTTTCAAGTTGGGTTGAACCTAAGTTATAGTTTTGTTTTAGGTTCAATGTAGATTGAGCCTAAAGATTAGACTAACTTGGGTTCAAGTTGGGTTGAACCTAAGTTATAGTTTGATTTATGTTCAATATAGGTTGAACAAAAAGATTTGATTATCTACGGTTCAAGTTAGATTGAACATAAGTTATAGTTTTGTTTTAGGTTCAATGTATATTGAACCTGAAGATTTGAGTAACTTGGGTACATTTGGGTTGAACCTAAGTTTAGTTTTGATTTAGGTTCAATGTAGATTGAACGTAGATTGAACCTACAGATTTGATTAACTTAGGTTCAAGTTAAGTTGAACTTAAGTTATAGTTTTCTTTTAGGTTCAATGTAGATTGGACCTAAAGGTTTGATTAACTTGGGTTCAAGTTGGGTTGAACCTAAGTTATATTTTTGTTTTAGGTTCAATGTAGATTGAGCCTAAAGGTTTGATTAACTTGGATTCGCTTTGGGTTAAACCTAAGTTATAGTTTTTTTTAAATCTAATTAGAGATAGACTTATTTTGGGTTTAGAATTACTTAAGCTTAATGTATGTAAAGCTTAAGGGTTAATTAAGTCTTATTAGGGTTAGACTTAATTAAGGTTTAGGGTTAATTAAACCTAATTTAGGTAAGGTTTAATTGGATTAATTAGAACTAATTAAGGTTAGGTTTAACAAGGATTAAGGATTAATTAAACCTTATTTAGATAAGGTAAATTGATTTAATTAGACCTAATTAGAGTTAGGTTTAATTGGGGTTTTGGATTAATTAAACCTTATTTAGGTAAAGTTTAATTGGATTAATTAGACCTAATTAGGGTTAGGTCTAATTAGGGTGTATGCTTAATTAAACCTTATTTAGGTAAGGTTTTAAAATTTTAATTCAACCTAATTAGGTTTAGGTCTAATTAGGGTTTAAGATTAATTAAACCTTATTTAGGTAAGTTTTTAATTAGACCTAATTAGGGTTAGGTCTAATTAAAATTTAACATTAATTAAACCATATTTAGGCAAGGTTTAATTGGATTAATTAGATCTGATTAAAGTTACGTCGAATTAGGGTTTAAGATTAATTAAAACTTATTTAAGTAAGGTTTAATTGGTTTAATTAGACCTAATTAGGGTTAGTTCTAATTAAAGTTTATGATTAATTAAACCTTATTTAGGTAAGGTTTAATTGGATTAGTTAGACCTAGTTTAATTAGGGTTTAAGATTAATTAAACTTATTTAGGTAAGTTTTAATTGGTTTAATTAGACTTAATTAGGGTTAGGTCAAATTAGGGTTTATTTTGACTTAAACCTAATGTAATTAAGGTTTAAGGTAATCAATTGGGTCTAATGAGCAGTTAAACCAAATTAGGGTTTAATTTGGCTTAAACCTAATGTTATTAAGATGTTTAATTAGGTCTAATGAAGGGTTAGACCTAATTAGGGTTTAATTTGACTTAAACCTAATGTTATTAAGGTTTAAGGTGATTAATTAGGTCTAATGAGGGGTTAGACCTAATTAGGGTTTATTTTGATCTAAACCTAATGTAATTAAGGTTTAAGGTAATTAATAAGGTCTAATGAGGGGTTAGACCTAATTAGGGTTTAATCTGACTTAAACCTAATAGTATTATGGTTTAAGGCGATTAACTAGTTCTAACGACGAGTTAGACCTAATTAGGGTTTAATCTGACTTAAACCTAACATTATTAAGGTTTAAGGTGATTAGTTAGGTCTAATGAGGGATTAGACCTAATTAGGGTTTAATTTGACTTAAACCTAATGTTATTAAGGTTTAAGGTGATTGATTCGGTCTAATTAGGGTTTAGACCAAATAAGGGTTTAATTTGACTTATACCTAATGTTATTAAGGTTTTAAGTGATTAATTAGGTCTAATTAGGGGTTAGACCTAATTGTGGTTTAATTTGACTTTAACCTAATGTTATTAAGGTTTAAGGTGATTATCCTAATTAGGATTTTTAAAGGTTTAAATTAAACCTAACCTAATTAGGACTTAGGGACTTATCTTAATTTTAAAGTGGTTTAAACTTAGATATTAAGACTTAGTTAGTCTTAATTATCCCTTTTATGAAAAAAAGAAATTTTAGGGTTTAATTTATAATTTCCCAATTTTACAAATTTTGCCCTAAAAATCTAAAATATCATTTCAGATTTTTCAGATGTTATAAAATGTCATTTTAAGGTTCAAGGTCATCACCCTAAAATTACTACTCACTTTCAAATTTTATTTTCCAATTTACTAATTTTTGTAATTATTTTGGAAAATAATCACAAAACAAGGTTAAAAATTAGATATCTCATGCTAGAGACTTCTCTTATACATGGAAAAATCACAGAGTGTCCCTAAGAATTAAAGAATCAATCTGTGAAAATTTCATAATTTTTTGGGTTTATAAATAATTTTTTAATAATTATATTACTCCAGAGAGTAACTAATTAATTAAAAATTAAATATAACTAATTAATTCTACATTTTGTTTTTATAATTTTCTCCTTGTCTTCCTGAATATTGGGGTATGTTTTTCATAATTTTTTTGTTTTTTCTTTTTCCAGATATGAATTTTTGATGTTTTTTGTCATTTTATGTATTTAAATAAATAGAAAATCCTTAATTTCCTATTTATATGCATGGCGTCTGACTGGATAATCGGATCCATCGAAAACGCATGTGGCGCTACCTGATTCGAGGAAGGATCCACGTGGATGCTGAGCTGGCCCACAATTTCGTTTGTTTCATTTGGACAGAATCGCAGCCCGTCTAGATTAGGTCGGTCCATTTCTGATACACATAATAGGATGACATATGTTCATCATCCCAAAGGTAGTTGAACCGAGAGTCATTCATGGTTTAAACTTAAGATCTCCCTATTTCTTAGCATCATCTCGACACGACGCACATAATCATATGGTTCTTTGGCCATGAAATGAAGATCTCCTTCATAATGTCTGAAATTCAAGACAAAATTAGGGTTTAGCACCATACCTTGGCCTCAGTGGATGGAACTTTGATTGGAATGGCTCCAAATCTTCGCCTTGAGCTCAACAAGCTTGATCTTGACTCAATTTAAGTTGAAATTAGGTTTGAGTATAAGTTAAATGAAAAGGGATCACAGTTTCAAAAAAAATATTGAGGAGTAGGTTAAGGCTTGTGGGGAAGACCAAGTTTGATTGGGAATTTGTTCTCAGAGTTTAGAAAAGCTTTTAGAAGAGTCAATTTGGGGTTTAGAGTAGGTTTCTGTCAAACCCAAATTTTTTTCTGCAACTGGGGGGGTGAATTTATGGCAGATCAGTGGGTTTCATTAGTTAAATCTAGGGGAGATCAATTCCTTTAGGTTTGAAAGAGCAAAACTTGTCTTAAGTGTCTCAGGGATTGAGGACTGTAGGTTGATCTCTCTCTTCCTTGGGGGGTCTCAGGTTAGGCTCTATTTATAGCCATGGAGAGCCCATGGCTGAGCTTAGATAAGCTTGAGATTACTTGGGGATGAAGCTAACAGTCTCATGATGCCATGGAGATAAGCTTCATGGCTAAAGATAGCTATGGGAGAGCATCCCTACATTTGTCGGCATATTTTTAGATTATGTGTTGGATTTTAAAAAGGGGTCGCCTACAAAAATTATCGGCGAATTTTAAATTTAATTTAAATATATAATTTAAAAAGTAGTATTTGATTTTGAAAATAATTTTAAGTTTGAAAAATTTTAAGATATGAAATCAAACCGATCTTACATCCCAAATAGTTTATATAAACGAGCACCGCATCACAAACCGTGTATCTGTTCCGAGGAGTAGATGCACTGCTTGATGATGGGGCTCAATTAAATAAACTAGAAGATTTGTGACATCCGTTTGGTCTGCGAACCAGTTTTATAAGCCGACAAGTTCCCCTGCTTAATATAAAAGAATTAAACAAGGTTTATATTACCTGGGTTCTTAAAGTTCTCTATAAGGGCAAGCCCCTATAGTTAATTACATCTTAAATGACGAGAATCATTTAAGAAAACTCTCGATAATGATCAGTGGTTTTGCTCTCAAAAATTTCAAAAGGGGTTTGAGCTAACCCCTTTTGAAATTCCAAAATTTAATACTTTGAAAACCTTAAACTTTAAAATTTTTGAGAGAATCACCTACAAAAATTATAGGCGAATTTTAAATTTATTTTAAATATATAATTTGAAAAGTAGTATTTGATTTTGAAAATAATTTTAAGTTTGAAAAATTTTAAGATATGAAATCAAACCGATCTCACATCCCAAATAGTTTATATAAACGAGCGCCGCATCACAAACCATGTATCTGTTCCAAGGAATAGATGCACTGCTTGATGATGGGGCTCAATTAAATAAACTAGAAGATTTGTGACATCCGTTTGGTCTGCGAAACCTTTCTTGAAATAAACTGTTCCAAATTTGAGCTAACCCCTTTTCGTTAGGTATTTGCATGATCATGTTATGCAAATTAAGCCCTAACCGGTCTTAGGACTCGAGGTAGTCGTTCGGTACGACATAAACCCCCACATCTTCGAGGCTACTTGTGTGATTATATCATACAAGCATAAGTCCTAATTAATTAAAATTGGAGAGATTGAAACATTAAATAAACTCACAAATTGAAGCCAAACAATAGGATAGTTTGGGAAGTTTCCAAGATTCTTCCTGGATCCTCAGCTTCTCCTACTTCTCTTCCTTTGGATTCTTGAAATAAACTGTTCCAAATTTGAGCTAACCCCTTTTGAAATTTCAAAATTCAATACTTTGAAAACCTTAAACTTTGAAATTTTTGAGAGAATCGCCTACAAAAATTATTGGCGAATTTTAAATTTAATTTAAATATATAATTTGAAAAGTAGTATTTGATTTTGAAAATAATTTTAAGTTTGAAAAATTTTAAGATATGAAATCAAACCGATCTCACATCCCAAATAGTTTATATAAACGGGCGCCGCATCACAAACCGTGTATCTGTTCCGAGGAATAGATGCACTGCTTGATGATGGGACTCAATTAAATAAACTAGAAGATTTGTGACATCCGTTTGGTCCGTGAGACCGCCTTATAAGGC
>JAKZJZ010000940.1:0-34296 GCA_022702705.1 Papilionanthe hookeriana x Papilionanthe teres | reverse complement strand
AAATTCACCTAGTTGAGCTGTCTCAACTTAATTGGACTCCATGGCTGTTCTTCCCTTGCATAGAGCAGCTGATCCCAAGCCTCAACTCCCCCTGAGAGGCCCTCCAGCCACCTCTATTTAAACCCACCACCTTCTATGCCAAACAAGGTGATGACCAGAGCTTAACAAAACTCTACCAAAATTGCTCAAGGACCTTCTCCTAACCCAGAGCAATTGATTCCCAGTGTCCCTTTGCCCTAATCCACATTAACAGAGCTCAATTTCTCAGTAAAAAAACCACCCAAAAACCAGGACAACTCTGAAACCTCCACCAAAATCAAATTAAACTCACCCACACCTCCACAAGACCTAGAGAAGGAGTTCCCCAGTGAAAGCCCCCTCACCAGGCCAGCCATCGTCTCTATCAGCCAAGCTTTGAAATCGCCCTTGGTCACTTTCATACCTAGGCAATTTCCTAGAGCTAGAGACTTCATCTGGAGCTTCCTGGGGTACAATCGAAGGTGCCACAACTCTCTGATTGAAGCTTCACTTCTCAGAGCCAAGATATGGACCCCTTCTTCCTCCCGAGCTTCCAGCGATTCTCTATTTTGCTTGGCTTAATTTCATAGCATATAAACCGTATGGATGTGTTCGTCTCCTCAAGACGAATCCATAGAGCATAAGAACATGAAAATCCTTTGAGAAATGAGAGAGAGCTTAGGATTTGAGGGTGGACGGCTCTCGGAACACACCAGGCGGAGACGATGATCGGCCGCCGTTGGATCGAGCGTGTATCGAATGGACGGTGCAGATCGCGTCAGACGGGTGAACAGGACATGAACCGCGGGCCCTCAGAGAGCTGAGTCAGATGGCAGCATCAAATAGGGAGGTGACGCGTGGGCTTTCGGAGCTGCCGAGGATGAGTCGGCGCCGCGTGGATAAGTAGATAAATAGGGTATTTTTGATTTATTTAATTACCTAGAACTTCAAAAATCCATAACTTTGCATAGAAAAATCATAAAAATAAACTAAAAATACCCTCTTGCTCAGTGAATAGAGGAGAATAATGTGGAAAAAGAATTAAGTTAATTTGATGAGTATTTTATTTTTAATTAATTATTTACTAATTTCAATGTTTTAATTCTCCATTTGTATAGACAATTTTCCATGACATGAGACCATGGGGCTTTTGTAGCCTCTGATCTTGGGAACATTCCTTGAATTTTCCAAGGTCAGAGGCCACCTCTATGGTAAGTTATTAATTTTTCAAATTTTTCTGCCTGTTTTGCTATTTTAATTCTAGTATTTAGCATGTTGCTTAGAAAATTCTAGGAAAATTTAGGGAGGTATCTTAGGACCAGAGGACCCTTGAAAAATTATGGTTTGAGTTAATTCATTAAGAATAACCCTAATTGGCCTAAATACTCAAAATTAAATCTTAATTAATTAGGATTAACAACACATCAAATTCACTTGAAAACAATTCTCCACTGATCTTTAGGATTAGAGGAACCTCACATAAAAATTTGGGATCAATTGGAGGTGATTAACCCCCACTAAATGGACTAATTAACTTATATGACCAAAATTAAACTTTAAAAATTCATAACTCCAAAAATATATTTTAAAAATTCACCAAAATGGTTTTGGGCTTCTCTGATATTAGGGGAGTCTAATAAAATTAAAATTAAAATTTTCTAAAAATCTTTATTTTTAATCATATTTTAATATTTTAATAATTAAAAAAATAATAAAAATCATAAAAATATCATATTTTGACTTCTAATCACTTAGAAACAAACTAAATATTTTTCCTGAGCCTCTAGGTTAAGATATTAAATTTTAAAGACTTAAAACAATTTTTAATATAAAAAAATGAATTTCCTTACATTTTCACTAAATTAATTCTAAAAAATCAAAGAAAAATCAGAAAAATATAAAATTTGTTTCTTTCAACTCCTTGAGGTTAGAGAGATTTATGAAAAATATAAAATCTATTTTTCAAATTTAATTTTATTTTAGAATTAATTAACACTGCAAAACTCAAAATAATTATAATAAATAAAATATAATTTGAAAAATCACTAAAACTGGTCCAAATGGTTGTCTGGTAAATAGGAACGTCCCATAATTTTCTTAAGGATAGAAACCTTGCCTTGGTCATGTTGTTGAATTTCTATTGAAAATCCCTATTTTTCATTAAAATAATTATATAAAGTAAATCAAAAATAGAAAAATCACATTTTCTTCTCTAATGTCTTAATTGACATGTGAATGAAGTGACATAAACATTTCAAGCTTATTTGAGCTCAATTTGATGAGTTATGTAATAATTAGGCTTAAAAGGGCATAATAGTAATTAAGAATTTTAACCCTTAATTAAAACTTTAGGTTTAATCAAGGGGAGGGTAAAATATCTGATTTTAAAATTTTCATTAGATGAATGAAATTTTGGGAAATTAAAGGGGTAGAAACCCATTAATCATCTTGAAAATATTTAAAGTAAATTTTAATTAATTAAACAATTTGGAATCTTGGAAGAATAAGTTAAAATTTGGATTATTAAGATTAGAGATATGATTTAAGAAGATATCAATTCTTTAATTTAAAATCCCTAAATAAATCACTTTAATAATATTTAATTCTTAATCAACTCAAAAATGATAATTGAAATTAATAAATTAAATAATTAAAAGGAAAATAAACCTTAATTAAATTAAAAACTTAAAACATTAAGTAATTTAACAATTAAATTGAAATAAATTTAAAACATTAAAATTAATTTGAAATCACTTAGAAAACAAATCTAAAACAAACTTGAAATGTCAAAATCAGCCTAAAAAATAATTCATAATAAAAAAATCAAACCAATTAAAAATTAACTTAAAATATTTTAATTAAATTAAAATTAAATCATTAAAATCTAAATTGAATAATCTAAACACCTCTTTCAACCCAAATTAATCTAATACATTGAGAACATTTAAAATGTAAAGATTTAATTAAATTTAAAATAACTTGAACACTATTCCAAACTTAAAAAATTATTAAAATTTCATAATTAAATTAAATCATTTTAAATCATCAATTCCAATTTTAAATTATTAAAATCTTTAATAAACTGATTTGCCCTTAAAGGCTTTCGTTATCATAACTCTTAAATGGAGCATTAAGTGAAATGTCACTTCACTCATAGGATAATCAAACATCCTAATTCACTGAGCAAGAAGCAAAATTTAATTGAATCATTGGATGATTAATTTACCAGTACAATAAAATTCAGTTGGACTCGAAAAAAATCTCAGAAGTATAGAAAAGATGTTTAAGACTCGTCCTAAACACTTTCTCAATATGATGAGGTGTTTTAGAAGAACAATGGAACTTAATTATTCTTTGATGAAGAAAATCATCATTAACAAAACAAAAGAACCTAGACATCATAGGGATTGACTAGCAATAGGATAAGGACTTTGGTAGACAACCAGAATGTTTCCTTAACTTTATCTAGGTACTTGTTGCAAATATATAAATGCCTTAACATGTGTTTTAAGTGCAGCTTGGAAAAGACTGGAAGACCTCCAGACACGCTTTTATTTTATTGCAATTTACTTACCTGTACTGTACTTTACTTTTCTTGCATGTTAAACAAGATTGTTGCATGAAAACTGAAACCTTTAGGATAGCCACAAAACTGAAACCCAAAACTAAAACTAAAAGTAACTACAAGATAAATTCACCGCCACAACATTCAAAATATAAAACAACTCAAAATTTAATCACAAACATAACAACAAAACAAAATTGCAATTATAATAAAATTAAAACGTCTTGTTGGATGATCGGGAATACCTCAGATGATGTAACCTACGTGTTGCTAACGGATTTCCCACGGTCTAAATGAAAGTGTGGAACTCATTTAGTTGAGTTTAGCAAGTTCATCTGGACTAAGTGAATCCGATAAAAATACGGTGCCGGAATGATGGAACCGCAGGATCTTAACCGGTGTTGTTATAATCAACTTTAAGATTCCCCTAATAAAACATTAAAGACATTTGGACTTTAAGAATTTTCTAAACTAGAATACTTCTCTCATCTCTTGATTTTCACTTTCTAAAACTAAACCTCTGCGACAACGACAAGGAGCTTGGAGCACGGTGGGCAGCAAGGCCATCGTCGTCAGCAAAACTGGAATCTACATCAGCAAAACCTTTTCTTAGAATTAAATAACAAAGCCATAGGATTTCGAGGTAGTTTGCCTAGTGCAACATAAATCCTCAACCTTTTCGTTAGGCACTTGCATAATCATTTTATGCAAATTAAGTCCTAACCGGTCTTAGACTTCGAGGTAAGTCGTTTGGTACGACATAAACCCTCACATCTTCGAGGCTATTTATATGATCATGTCATATAAATATAAGTCCTAAGTAACTAAAATTGGCAGGATTACAACATTAAATAAATTCTAAAATTGAACCCCAACCATAGGATAGTCGGGAAGTCACCGAAGTTCACTTCGAATCCTCAATTGATTAATGTTTATTCTTAAAAATGATTGATGGGTTTCTACCCTTTAATTATTTAAATTGAAATCATCCAAATCAGATCAGGATCAAATATTTTACTCTTTCATTTTATTAAGCCTAAAATTTTAATTAAAGGTTGAAAATTTTAATTACCATTTTGCCCTTCAAGCTTAATAATTCCATAACTCACTAAATTGAGCTTAAATGAATTTGAAATTTTTATGTGACCTCACTCACAAGTCAATTAAGACTCTAGAGGAGAAAATGTGATTTTTCTGTATTTAATTTATTTATATAATTTTTTTTTTGGTGGAAAATAGGGATTTTCAAGGAAAATTCAATAAGATGACCAAGGAAAATTTTCTATCCTTAAGAAAATTATGGGGCACTCTTAATGACCAGAGGACTATTTGGACTAATTTTGGTGATTTTTTGAATTTTATTTTATTTATTATAATTATTTTGAGTTTTGGAGCATTAATTAATTTAAAAATAAAATAAAGGTTGAAAAATGAATTTTAAATTTTTCAAAAATCTTTCTGATATCAGAGAAACTAGAAACCAATTTTTATAATTTTCTAATTTTTCTTTGATTTATTAGAATTATTTTAGTGAAAAGGTTGAAAAATATATTTTTAATATTAAAAAAATACATTAAACCTTTAAAATTCAATATCTTATCCTAGGGAATTAAGAAAAATATTTGGTTTGTTCTTAAGTGTTTAGAATTCAAAATATGACATTTTGGTGATTTTTAATATTTTTGTGATTTTTATTATTTTTTAATTATTAAAAATATTAAAATAATGATAAAAATCAACTTTTTTAGAAAATTATAATTTTAATTTTCCTAAGTTCCTCTAATATCAGAGAAGCTCCAAAACCATTTTTGTGACTTTTTGAAAAGTATTTTGTGAGTTATGAATTTTTAAAGTTTGATTTCATTCATGGGGCTTAATTAACCCATTTGGTGGGGCTAACCAAGTCCAATTGATCTCAATTTTTTATGTGGTGTTCTCCTATCCCTAGAGGGTAGTCGAGAATTGTTTTTAAGTTAATTTGATGAAAGGTTAACCCTAATTAATTAAAGTTTAATTTTTGGTGTTTAGGCCAATTAGGGTTGTTCGAAGTGAATTAGCTCAAAAATTATTTTTCCTAGGTCCCTCTGGTCATAAGAAACATCACCAAATTTTCCTAGAATTTATTTCTCAACATGCTAATCATTGGAATTAAAACACTCAAAGCAGTAACATGCACTTGAAAAATCAATAACTTCTCATAGGGATGGCCTCCGACCTTGGAAAATTCGGGGAATGTTCCCAAGTTCGGAGGCTTCAAAAGCCCTATGGTCTCATGCCATGGTCGATTTCCTATATGCATGGAGAATTGAAATAGTGCAGAGAGTAAATAAATCATTAAAAATAAAATACTTAATGAAATTACTTGATTTCTTTTCCACATTATTCTCCTCTGTTCATTGAGCAAGAATGTATTTTTATTTTATTTTTAAGATTTTTCTACACAAAGTTATGAATTTTTGAAGTTCTGGGTATTTAATAAATAAGAAAAATCCCTATTTTCCTACTCATCCACGCGGCGCCACGCCATCCTCGGCAGCTCCGAAAGGCCACGCGTCGTCTCCTGATTCGGCGCCGCCATCCGACTCAGCGCTCCAAGGGCCCACGGTTCATGTCCCATTGCTCCGTCCGGCGCGATCCTGGCCGTCCACTCGATACACGCGCGATCCAACTGTTCCCAGTCATCGTCTACGACTGGTGGTCAACCTTCTAACCCTAATTTCTCACTCGATTCTCAATGGATTCTTGAGTTCTTATGCTCTATGGATTCGTCTTGAAGAGACGAACACATCCATACGGTAAACATGTATTGAAATTGACCCAAACTAAATTGAGAATCTCTAGAAGCTCGGGAGGAAGAGTGAGTCCATACCTTTGCTCAGAGAAGTGAAGCTTTGATCTGAGAGTTGTGTCACGTTCTATTGGGTCCAAGCAAGTGTCGGCATATTTTTAGGTCGTGTTTTATTTTGAAGAGGGGTCGCCTAACAGAAATCTGTCGGCGAATTTTTAATTTAATTAAAAATAAATAATTTGAAAAGTAGTATTTGATTTTGAAAATAATTTTTAAACTTGAAGGTTTTAAGATATGAGATTAAACCGACCTCACATCCCAAATAGTTTATATAAACGAGCACCGCACCACAAACCGTATATCTATCCCTAAGGATAGACACACTGCTTGATGGTGGGGCTTGATTAAATAAACTAGAAGATTAGTGACATCCGTTTGGTCTGCGAACCAATTTTATAAGCCGACAAGTTTCCCCGCTTAATATGAAAACATTAAACGGGGTTTATATTACTCAGGTTCTTTAAAATTCCCTATAAGGGCAAGCCCCTATAGTTAATTACATCTTAAGTGACGGGAATCACCTAAGAAAACTCTCGATAATAATCAATGATTCCGCTCTCAAGAATTTCAAAGTTTAAGGTTTTCAAAGATTGAATTTTGAAGTTTCGATAGGGAATGGATCAAATTTTTGGAACATTTTGTTTTGTGAATCCAAAGGAAGAAAGGTAGGAGAAATCACTGATTCGAAGTGAACTTCGATAATTTCCCGACTATCCTATCGTTTGGCTTGAATTTAGGAAAGTCCTAATGTTTATTTAGTATTTCAATCTTGTCAATTTTAATTAATTAGGGCTTATGTTTGTATGATAAAATCAAACAAATAGCCTAGAAGATGTGAGGGTTTATTGTCGTATCGGACGACTACCTCGGAATCCTAAGACCGGTTAGGGCTTAATTTGCAATGCAAATGCCTAACGAAGAGTTGAGGATTTATGTTGCACTAGGCAAGCTACCTCGAAGTCCTATGGCTTGGTTGTTTTAATTCTAGGAAAGTTTTCGCTGAAGTAGACTCGGGTTTTGCCGATGACGATGGTCGTGCTTGCCCACCATGCTCCGAGCTCCTTGTTGTTGCGGAGGTTTAGTTTTAGAAATCATAAATCGGGGGATGAGAGAAGTGTTTTGGTTTAGAGAAAATCTTAATTTCCAAGTGTTTTTTGTGTTTTAATTAAAACAAATCTTAAAGTTGATTATAACGACACCGGTTAAGATCCCACGGTTCCATCCTTCCGGCATCGTTATTTTTATCGGATTCACTTAGTCCGAGATGAATTTGCTAAACTCAACTGAATGAGTTCCACACTTTCATTTAGACCGTGGGAAATCCCGTTAGCAACACGTAGGTTACATCATCCGAGGTATTCCCGATCATCCAACAGGACGTTTTAATTTAGTTGCAATTGTAGTTTTGTGTTCTGTTTGTGATTAAATTTTGAGTTGTTTTATCTTTTGAAATGTTGTGGCGGTGAATTTTATCTTGCAATGACTTTTAACTTAGTTTTGGTTTTAGTTTTAGGGACTATCCTAAAGGTGTGGGTTTTCATGCAACAGTTGTTTTATCATGCAAGAAAAGTAAATGCATTTGCAATAAAGTAAATTGCAAGAAAGTAAATTGCAATAAAATAAAAGCGTACCTGGAGGGTCTTCCCGTCATCCCAAGCTGCACTTAAAACACAATTAGAATATTTAAACAAGTTCCTAGGTAAAGCTAGGGAAAGGTTATGGTTTTCTACCAAATTCCTAATCCTATAGCTAGTCATCTCCTATGACGTCTAGGTTCTTTGGGTTTTGGTTTAAGGACGATTTTCTTCATCAAAGAATAATCAAATTGATTGTTCTTAAAATATCCTATCATATTGAGGAAGTGCTTAAGAAGGATCTTAAACATCTTTTCAATATTTCTAGAATTATTTTAAGTCCAAATGAATTTAATTATATAAATGAATCGATCGTCCGAGGTTTTCAAGTCTTGTTAACTTGCTCGAGTGAACTAGGACATTTGAATATCCTATGAGTAAAGTAACACTCCATTTAATGTTTCATTTAGGAGTTACAATAATCAAAGCTTTCAAGGGTAAATTAGTATTCAAATGATTTGATTTAAGTTAAAGGGTTTAAATTTGGAATAGTGTTCAAGTTGCTTTATATTTAGTTTAATTTAATTTAATTTGATTTGATGTTTAATTAATTTGATTTGATTTAACTTTAATTTAATTATTTAATTTAATTTAATTTAATTTAATTTAATTTAATTATTTAATTTAATTTAATTTTTTAATTTAATTTAATTTAATTATTTAATTTAATTTAATTTAATTTTAATTATTTAATTTAATTTAATTTAATTGTTTAATTTAATTTTAATTTAATTTAATTTAATTGTTTGATTTAATTTAATTTAATTTTAATTAATTTAATTTAATTGTTTAATTATTTAATTTAATTTAATTATTTAATTTAATTTAATTTTAATTAATTTAATTTAATTGTTTAATTTAATTTAATTTAATTATTAAATTTAATTTAATCTTAATTTAATTTATCTTTAATTTACTTTATTTTTAATTTTAATTGAAATTTCAAAAGAGTTTAATAATTTAATTAAGTCTTTTAACATTTTAAATATGAATTATCATTTTAATTAAGAGTTGAATATTAATGAGATGATTAATTTAGGGATTTTTAAATTAAAGAATAAATCTCTTCCTAATAAATATCCCTTATTTTAATAATTCCAATTTTATTATTCTTCCAAATTTAATCCATTATTTAATTAAGGTTTAATCATTTTTAAAATTATTTAATGAGTTTCTACCCTTTAATTATTTAAATTTCAATCATCCAAATCAGATTAAGATCAAATATTTTACTTGTTGACTTTTTATTAAACCTAAAGTTTTAATTAAGGATTAAGGATTTTAATTACCATTTTACCCTTTAAGCTTAATAATTTCATAACTCACTAAATTGAACTCAAATGAACTTGAAATTTTTATGTGACTTTTACTCATATGTCAATAAAGACATGAGAGGAGAAAATGTGATTTTTCTGTATTTAATTTATTTATATAATTATTTTTGGTAGAAAATAGAGATTTTCAAGGAAAATTTGATAACATGACCAAGGGAAAAGTTTCTGTCCTTAAGAAAATTAGGGACATTCCTAATGACCAGAGAAGCACTTGGACCAATTTTGGTGATTTTTTGAATTATATTATTTTTATTATAATTATTTTGAGTTTTGGAGTGTTAATTAATTTAAAAATAAGATAAATGTTGAAAAATGGATTTTATATTTTTCAAAAATCTCTCTGATATCAAGGAAACCAGAGAATCAAATTTTGCAATTTTTTGATTTTTCTATGATTTATAATCATTATTTTAGTGAAAATGCTAGAAAATACATTTTTTTTAATTTTAAAATTACCCTAGGGCTTTAAAATTTAATATCTCACTAAATAGACTTAGGAAAAATGTGGGATTTGTTCCTAAGTGATTAAAATTCAAAATGTGACATTTTGGTGAATTTTATTATTTTTGTGATTTTTATTATTTTTTAATTATTAAAAATATTAAAATATTATTAAAAATCAACTTTTTAGAAAATTGAAATTTTAATTTTCTTGGGTTCCCCTGATATCAGAGAGGCTCCAAAACCAATTTGGTGAATTTTAAAAAAATATTTTAAAAGTTATGAATTTTTAAAGTTTAAAATGGCTAAGTGGCTTAATCAACCCAATTAGTGGGGCTAACCAAGTCCAATTGACTTCAAATTTTTATGGTGGATTCCTCTGATCCTAAAGGTCAGTGGAGAATTGATTTCAAGTCAATTTGATGCCTGGTTAACTCTAATTAATTAAAGACCTATTTTAGGTGTTTAAGCCAATTAGGGTTAATTCGAGTGAATTAACTCAAGTCCTATTTTTCCTAGAGTTCTCTGGTCATAAGGAACATCACCAAATATTTCTAGAATTTATTTCACAACATGCTAATTTTTGGAATTAAAATACTCAAAACAGCAACATGCATTTGAAAAATAAATAACTTTTCATAGGATGGCCTCGACCTTGGAAAATTCAGAGAATGTTCCCAAGTTCAGAGGCTTCAAAAGCCCTACGGTCTCATGCCATGGTGAATTGTATACATGCATGGAGAATTAAATGTATGCAGAGAGTAAATAAATTATAAAAAATAAAATACTTAATGAAATTAAATGATTTCTTTTCCACATTATTCTCCTCTGTTCACTGAGCAAGAGGGTATTTTTATTTTATTTTTGTGATTTTTCTACACAAAGATATGGATTTTTGAAGTTTAGGTAATTAAATAAATAAGAAAATACCCTAATTTTCTATTTATCCACGCGGCGCCGCGTCAACCTCGGCAGCTCCGAAACGCCGCGTGGCGCTCTCCCATTCAACGCCGCCATCTGACTCCGCAGCCCGGGCCCCGCGGTTCTCGTTCCGTCTCCTGATCCGGCGCGATCCTGGCCGTCCGTCCGCGCGTGTATTAAATGAACGGCATCCGTTCATCGTCCCCAAGTGTCCTCACCCGAGAGCCGTCCACACTAAATCCCTAAGATCTCACTCGATTCTCAATGGATTTTCATGTTCTTATGCTCTATGGATTCGTCTCTCAAGAGACGAACACATCTATACGGCTAACATGCATCGAAACTAAGGCATTTGAAATGGAGAATCTCCGAAGCTCGGGATGAAGAGTTAGCTCATACCTTGGCTCGGAGAAGTGTGGCTTCGATCCGAGAGTTGTTGCACCTTCGATCGGGTCCTGAGCAAGCTCCGCATGAAGTCTCCCGGTCTCGGTGAATTGCCTAGCTATGAAAGTCGACCACAGCCCGATCACAAAGCTTGGAGGCCGGAGCAACCGGGTGGCCCGGAGATGGGGCTTTCGCTGGGAAACTTCTCCTCTTGGTCCAAGTGAAGGTGTAGGACCAGTCAATTTGAGGATTGGCTCACCGTGGCAGAAGTGTCCTCGGTTTTGGGTGGAATTTCGCCGAGAAATCGGGTCTTGTTGGCGGGGATTAGTGGCAAATTGACACCGGGGATCAACTGCTCTAAGGATGGTGAAGGGTTTGGAACAATTTTGGCGTAGTTTCGGCAGGCTTGTGCTCGGCTCTCCTCATGGCCGAGAGGGTGAGGAGTTTAAATAGAGAGGGTGGAAGGCCTCCGGGGGAGTTAGGGCTCGGGATCGCCTGCTCCGGTGAGGAGAAGATCGGCCATGGTGACCACTAGGGATTGGGCAACCAAGCAAGTGAGAATTTCAATGTTCGGCTCACATGCGAGCTCTCGGCCATGGTGTTTTCCGGCGATCCAGGCGGCCGGCCGCAGGCATGGGTCACCCTCGAGGTCGTGGAGTCGTGGCTCGAGGTTTGTGCAATCAATCGAGCTATGACATGTGTAAAGGCTTTGATCCAAAGTGGAATGGGGCATGGCTAGATTTGGACTCTAAATGGGTCAACCCACCCATTTGGGCTAGGTGCACCTACCCAAGGCCCGATTTAGGCCGAGGAGAAGTGATTTGGCTCAGCATAATCGAGTAGGGTCAAGTCACTATCCAAGCACAATTAGGGCTTAAGCATGGTTTAGAGTGTGAAACATGGATAGTGGTTAACCACCTTAATGAGAGTTAAGGAAAGAGCCTCCTCCTTTTGCCCAAAATGGCATGGTGACATGTAAAGAGGCTCTCATGGCTTGCATATGGCTTATGCATGGCTCCATGGCTCCATTTGGCTTCGGGAAAAGTAAAGTCAATTTCATGGAAATGGATTTAAGGAAAATTTTGGCATTTAGGGGTGATTTGGCATGAGGCTTGATTTGGAATTATTTGATGATGAATTTAGGACTTAGGGATGATTTTAATTGAAAGTATGATGAGGGGAAATGTCATATGGGCCTTGGAAGAATTTTGGGCTTTTGATTTAAAGGGTTTTAGATGGCTTTTAAGATGGATTAAGGAAAGTGGGCTCTTGAATTTTAAAATGGGCATTTTGGGATGAAGATTTTGTAAAGAGGTCTGGGCCAAATAATTGTTGGGTTTAGTTTATGGATGTGTCATGAAGTGACTTGAGTCAAATTTGGGGTAGTTTGGACTCGAATTGGGTTGAATTCGGATTTTTTCGTGAATGGGCCAATGTAGGTCAAATTGGGCTAACTTGGGCCAATGTTGGGCTAGGGTTGAAATTGATGTAAAATAAATATTAAGAAATGTTTATGGGAGTGTTTCAAAGAGGTTTTGGCTTTGGTTGGGCTCTAATTTTGAGGTTTGGGCCTATTTGGGTTAGATTTGGGTTTAGGTCAAAATTGGGCTATTTAGATTTTGGGTTGAATTTGAGTGGGGTTTGGGTCAAAATCTTGGGCAAATCATGTTAGTGTTTTGTTTATGAGGATGTTAAGGAAGGTTTAGAAAAGATTTGGGGTTAATTGGAGTTGAATTGGGTTAGTTTGGGCTAAGTTTGGGTCATGGGTCCAAATTGGGCTTTAAGGCCCAAAGTGAAATTGGATCCAAATGTCAATCAAATTGAACTTGGATTTGGTCTAAATTGGTATTGGGAATGTTGAATTGAAGTTTAGAATTGAATTGGACCAAAATTGGGGTCAATCGGGTATGTTTGGTTTGACATCGGGTCCACTTAGGGTTAAAATGGGTCAATTTGGGGTTTTGACAAAAGTAGGGTAAATTGACAAAATTGGCCCATGGTGTAGTTGGACAAAATGAAATTGGGAATATTTGGGATTTTCTGGAATTTTCTGGGAATTTTCTGAATTTTTAGATTTTTTGGCCAAGAAGGGTATTTTGGGTATTTTGAGGGTATTGGGAGGTTTTCTTGGAATTTTTGGTATTTTTGGGTATGGATGATCAATTTGGGTGATGTGGAGGTGTTTGGGATTGATTTTGGAAGATTTTAGGTAATTTGGAGATTTTGCAAAAATTCGGGTAATTTCAAGAGTTTTGGGTAGGTTTAGTAGGTGTAGGGTCCCTGGGATCAAAAATCGAAAATTTGGGAAATTGAAGATTGGGTGAATGTAGGTGGAATGAAATCATTTTGGTTGAGCCATGAAGCCACTATCAAGCCCATATGAGCCATGAAAGGACTCATTTCGAGGCATTCACTATGTTGTTCCTAACCCTCTTAGCCAATGGCTCAGTGGGTTAAGGACCATCCATGTGAATCACCTACACGAGTCGAGAGGTCAAGTTGGGTATGGGTGTGTTTTTTAGGAAGTGTGTGAAAGTGTAGTGTGTAAGTGTAGTGTGTAAGTGTAATGTGTGTGTAAGTCAGCCCTTCACTGCACTAGCCACCTGCAGTAGGGCCCTAAGGCCAAAGAGTCCTATATGAACTCATCCTTTAAACTTCCACATTTCGATTTCAACCCTCTAGGTGATTAGGGGTCTATAGTCAAGTTTGTGGAGTTTGCAGGGAGTTTAGAAGTGGTTTGAGTTTCTAAAAGGCGGGTCCCAATTCTAGTCCTCTAAGATAGTCAAAGGAAAAGCCTAAGGCTAGCATCCTAAGCACTAAAAAGAAGAAGAGAAGACCTCATCAAAAATGAGGTCAACAAATGGACCCCCAATGTAGTGTGGTGAGCCGACGGAGCACACCGCGCGTATTGGTGTTGACCGAAGCGATCAACAAAACCAACACAGACGTCCAAGTGACGAACTTAGGACAAAGCAAAAGAGTTTCGCCGGGGAGTGTCAGGTATATCTCCCGGAACCGGAGATTTCCGAACTCTCGCCTGGGAAAAGAAAAGGAGGTAAATCCCAAATCACATGATCTCGAGAGAATTTCGATTTAGATTTTATTTTGTTTCGATTTATGTTTTGACGTGTGAGCTTAAATTTTAGTTTGGAGTTTCAATTTAGATCTAAGTTTTGTCAAAATTAATTCGAGGGATTCGATTTGAAATGAAAATTAGGATTTCGAGGTTTTAGATGTAACATCTCCAACCTCGAAAGAAGATCGAATTGATTAGATTGAATCGTCGCAACGAGAAGATATCTCGCAGCAATGCGGTGTTGGATGTAAAATCCTTAACCTCAAGAGTTTGATTTCGATTTCTGATGTATTTCATCGCTGATAGTGGAAAAGATCCTAAAGCAATGCAGTCTTGGATGTAAAATCCTCGACCCAAAAGTTGAATTTTGATGTATTTCAAAGGCAATAGGAAGAGAATCCTAAAGCAGTATGGCAATCTTGATGTAAAATCCTCGACTCAAAAATTTGAATTTTGATGTATTTCAAAGGCAATAGGAAGAGAATCCTAAAGCAGCAAGTAGCCTGGATGTAAAATCCTCGACCCAAAAGTCTGAATTTTGATGTATTTCAAGGCAATAGGAAAAGAATCCTAGCAAAGGTGCCTTGGATGTAAAATCCTCGACCTCAAAAGTTTTGAATTTGATGTATTTCAGTGCAATAGGAAAGAATC
Organism: Papilionanthe hookeriana x Papilionanthe teres; assembly: GCA_022702705.1. Taxonomy (NCBI): domain Eukaryota; kingdom Viridiplantae; phylum Streptophyta; class Magnoliopsida; order Asparagales; family Orchidaceae; genus Papilionanthe; species Papilionanthe hookeriana x Papilionanthe teres. The sequence goes on along the minus strand of JAKZJZ010000940.1, from coordinate 19,424 downwards.
CTAAAGCAATAGGTAGTCTTGATGTAAAATCCTCGACTCAAAAGAGTTTGAATTTGATGTATTTCGAAGGCAATAGGAAAGAATCCTAGCAAGCAAGTGCGCTTGATGTAAAATCCTCGACCTCAAAAGTTTGAATTTGATGTATTTCAAGGCAACAGGGAAAGAATCCTTAAAGCAGCAAGCGTTTGGATGTAAAATCCTCGACCCAAAAAGGTTTGAATTTTGATGTATTTCAAGTGCACATGGAAGAGAATCCTAAAGCAAGGCAAGTCTCGATGTAAAATCCTCGACCCAAAAGTTTTGAATTTTGATGTATTTCGAGAAGGTAATCCAAAGGAATGATGTAAATCCTGAATGAATTGCAAAGGCAGAGAATCCTTCGATGTAAAATCCTCGACCCAAAGTTTGAATTTGATGTATTTCAAAGGTAACAGAAAAGAATCCTAAAGCAAGGTGTCTTGGATGTGTAATCCTCGACCCAAAAGAGTTGAATTTGAATTTGATGTATTTCTGCATAGAAAGGATCCTGAAGCAAAGGTTGATGTAAAATCTCGACCCAAAAGTTTGAGTCAATTTTTTGAATGAGATTTGATTTGAGATTTGAAGATCGGATTGAGATTCGATGAGATCGAATTTGAACTCGATCGAGACTTAAGCCTGGAAAGATTGAATTTGGAAATTGGAAATTGAAGGATGAGTTCAACTCGATTGAAACTTGATTTAAGATTCGATTTGAATTTGAAAGATCAAGTTCGAATCTCGATCGGATTTGGATTCTGATCGAGAATTCGATTCGAGATTGGGAAGATCAAATTTGAAATTCGATCGAGAGTGGATTTGGAATTTGATCGAGATTTGATTTGAAGTTTGAAGGATAGAATTCGATTAAGTTAAAAGATTGAAATTTGATTCGAATGGAAAGATTAATTGAGATTTGTGTTGATTTCGTTTATCTTTTAATGATTCAAATTTTATTTTATCGTTTATTTAATGTTCATGTGAACTTAGTGTTCGTCATTTTTAGATTTTTAATTTAGAAAGTTTTCTTTTATTCTCTTTTTTTATTTCTTTTCTCGTTCTTTGTTCGAAGTTCATTTAACTTTAATGGCGTTTCCCAATCAATTTCGCACAAAAGAGGTGAAGGCCAAAAACGTGACATGGTCACTTTCATTCCGATCATATTGAAGATACATCATACAACTCGATCTGGAATACATTTCATACAATCCATGTATACTCAAAACGGACTATGTATGATCTTTGGCGATCCATCAAAAGAAGCATCTGTCAAAAATCCATGTCTGAATAGTGGGGTACATGGTTAATAACATCACCTTCCAAGCCATCCTTGGCAAGGATGTCGGCTGGATGTACATCGGAGGTGTGATATCTCCCATGTAACTCACAGCTCATAAGGCCGGAGGTTCTCTAGCTCGGGTCTCGGCCGGAAATGGTAAGGTATCTTGTCGTCGTCCATTCTCCCGAAAGTAACCGAGATCCGCTTCACCGGCACTCCCGGTATGCAATGCTTAGCGATATCTCGCTCCGTTGCCCTGCAGCATCATGATGGAACCCACCGGTAAAGGTATCTTTATCGGCCCTCGGAACTCACCCGGGCTCGCTATCCGGAGGTCGATCCGAACATGATGTCACACTCGTTCAAGAAAGAGACCGTGCGTAAAGGTCCGACGAAGTCGTGGTGATCTATATGTGGGGGTATGCGATCACCCCGTTTGTATATGTTGATAATGCAGCTATCGGGTATGCAACTGGCCGGCGCACCCTCCATGTTATCAATCTCTTCACCATTCTCTCGATGACTAATGGCATCGGATCTACTCGCCCATGACGAAGTATTCCCGGTGGGTTTCCTTCCCGTCTTCAAAGAAAGTTGTAGCAAGCATCCGCATTGTATTGTGATTCTTCCCTTCCCCGGCATCCATCTCCGGGGTTCCGAGTATGTATTTTCCCTCAGCGGCCTCGCTCGGCCCATTCTTTTCAAATCCCCGATACAATCCACGATTTGCCGTTGTTCATACTCCGAGAATACGTCGGTATGTAGCTCGAGGCCCTCTAATATGTTGATTCTTCTTCCTTTAATTCTCTCGAAGTATTCGAAAGGTTTTCTTTTCAACATTTTGCATCCTCTCCAGACTTCGTATTCCGGAATGATCTGCGCATGGCGAGGCCTCGTGACATATTGTGGGATATATGGTTCAATCCCTTCACGTTCTCCCCGCATACCTCGGCTCCTCGTGGATGATGTCCGTCGGACATCCCCCGGGTTGCTTCGCAACAAGGTCATGCATTATCGGTGGTTCTATCCGTGGCGTGGTAGCCTTCTTCTTCTCCGATCTTCCGAAGATTTCCCCGGTTCTTTCGTTATCCTAGGAGCCGGCCTCCTTTCTTCGTGTTCCCGGTGAACCGGTGTCCTCGAAGTGTATGTGCCGGCATTAGCAACCGTCTCGTCGCGCCGGTCCGCAGCCTAGTTTTGTTAACATCTTACGGATACGGCGATTCTTATTTCTTCGTTGCGTTGCCGTGAGAGCAGCCTCTTCGAACTTCTTGAATCTCCGCGGGCGCGGCGCTGACAAGCCTTCCCTCTGCTGTAGCGACTACAGATTTCATTTTCTTATCTTCTTCGGTGTTTGCCTTTCTTTTCTTGTTGTTGGATTGGTGGCTTGGGCCACCCACTTTCATCACCGTTCCGCCCGTGCAGCTCTTCTCGGTTAACCGGGACCCAGCCACTTTCCTCGTACCGTAGGCCCGCTCGGTGCGAAATCCGAGTCGATCTCGATTATCGCTCCATCTTTCACCCTCTTTCATCGAGTGCAAGGCTTACGCCATTCTTAAAGTTCAGAACCAACCGCCCGTTCGACATTTCCCCGCGAAAAGACAAGGAAAAGGATCAGGGGTCGTACTAAGAACAAGAACATTAAGAAAATGTTTATTAAAGATAGCATTTTTTTATTTTTCTTATATTTTAAAATTTAACAGAATGAAGCTGGATAAGATCAGGAAAGAGATTTTGATTTGAAAAAGAAAACAAGGAAAACTTTATTATCACGATCTTATTTATTTTAACACATTTTATTATTTTTGGGTTCGGACCCAATCATAAGTAATTACTTTCACCCGTGTTTCTTAGGGATGAAGAATTCATTCCTTCGAAACATCGAGTAGCGTAATACTTTTTCAAGTATCGTCCGTTGATCGGAAGCATATGTCGTTCTCCCCGGCAATTCACTAACCGGTAGGAACCTCTCGAGTATACCGCTTCAACCACAAACGGTCCTTCCCAAGTGGGCTCAAATTTTCCTCCTATCTTCGCGATGTGCAAGGATAGGTCTCTTGAGAACGAGAACTAAGTCACCAACTTTCAAGGTTCTTGGGCGTGACCCGCTTGTCATGGGCTTGAACCATCTTAGCTCGGTATAGTTCTAAATTCGTTGCGCCGCAAGTCTTTTCCCTTCCAAGCTTTCTAATTCTTCGAGTCGTAATCTGGCGTTCTCTTCCGTCGTGATCTTGTTTGCAACCGCACTCCGAGTGAAGGAAGCCGAACCTCTAAAGGTAACACCGCTCGGACCCATACACCGCAGCGTAAGGTGTAGCTTCGAGTAGGAGTTCGAAGGTTGTCCGAGTAGGCCCATAAGGCTTCTAACAATTTCTCGTGCCAATTTCTCTTATTATCGTCCAAGGTTTTCTTTAAGATTTGAACGAGAGTTTTATTAAAAGCCTCGCCGAGGCCGTTTGCTCTCGGGTAGTAAATTGTCGAGTATCGCCAGCCGATTCCGTGTCTCCCGACAAAATTGTTGATTTGCGTGCTTCGAATGCCGACCCATTATCCGAGATGATCCCCGCGCGGCACTCCGAAACGGTAGACAACTCGGTTCTCGAAAACCGTAGCACGTGGTGTGCTTTCACTTCTCTAGTGGAACCGCTCCGCCCACTTGGAAAAGTAATCCGTAGCCGCAAGAATGAAGCGATGTCCTTTTGAAGATGGTGGTTCTATCGGACCCACTATATCCGTGCGCCAACATTCAAATGGCCACGACGCAATTGTCGGATGTAGCACATTCGGAGGTTGGTGTAGAACCACCCGTGCACTTGGCATTGGTGACAGCTCTTGGCGATTTTCATGCGCTCGGTCATCATCGAGGGCCGAGAGTACCCTAGTCTTTTAATTTTCATTTTCATCTTCGGACCCGACCGGTGAGCGCCACGGAGTCCCGAATGCACCTCCTTAACAATTTCACGGGCCTCGGACCCGCTAGGCATCTTAGCCACATTCGATCAAAAGACCTTCTCGTACAATGTGTTGTTTATTAATGCGTAAGACGCAGTTCTTTTCGATCCGATGGGCCAGCGACCTATCGTCTCGGCAGCTTTCTCGTTTGCGGTGTAATCTATCAATGGCCGTCGCCAATCTTCTCGTGTTTTCTCGTCACTCGTCGCCACCGATTCTTTTTCTTTTCTCGATTTGTGTATCGTGTCTATGTCGAGCCGTGATAGGACCCGACGTCCGTGAACCGACACTTCCACCGATTCGATCTTGCAAACAGCAAATTCTTTTGCGAGACGGGCTAAAGCATCCGCTAAAGCATTTTCTTTTCTAGGAATTTTGTAGATCGTTACATTTGGAATCTCGTTCCAACAACCGTATGGCATACCCGAAGTATCGTTCGAGTCTTCGCTTTAAAATTCGTATCGTCCGACGATCTCGTTGAATGATTAACCGTGAATCCCCGTAGATGTTGATGTCCGTTATCCCCATTCGAATGGTTAATTCCAGCTCCCGTTATGAGGGCTTCGTATTCTCGCTTCGTTGTTCGTACACGGTTCCGTCAAGTGGTAGGAGTATCTTAACATCCCCCGCTCCGTGTTATAAAGATTAGCCCGATTCCCGCCTTATCGGGCACTATCACTTGCGATTCTTCGTCTTTATGTGCCGAAGATGCTCCGTCGAAATATAATTCCCAACGTCGATCATCGGATCTTCTAGGTTCATTATTTGTTCATCTCGCAGATCGTCATCGAGAGGAGATTCGGCCGCAAAGGGTGTGCCGCGAGGAAGTCCGCTAAGACTTGTCCCTTTACGGCACGCAGAGGCACGAAAGTTATATCGAATTGCAATAATATCATCGACTATCCGGCAAGTCCGCCGAAAGTGTTGGACGAGTCATCAAGTATCAGCAATGGATTAAACTTCGAGATCGAGTTGACCTTATGAGAAAGCATGTAGTGCTCCGAGCTTGAGCGGCGAAGATCGTGGCCAAACAATGCTTTTCAATTGTGGGATACCTTACTTCCGTCGGAAGTAAACGACGGCTTAAGTAAGTAAAGAGCATTTTCTTTACCCTCATTATCGACTCTGGCCACCGTAGGCTCCGAGAGAGTCGTCTAGAGCCGCGGTGTAAAGTATCGCCGGCCTACTCCGAGATCGGGGCTGCTAAGACAGAGGTGTCATTAAATATTGTTTAATGTCCTCGAAGGCCTTCTGGCATTTCTCTTCCCAAATAAATTCGGCGTCCTTTTTAACTAGTGCCGAAAAGGCCGACACCTACCCGACAAGCTCGAGATAAAGCGTCGAAGATATGCCGCCTTCCTCGAAAAGATAGTAGTTGTTTTAAGGTTTCGGGAGGCGGCATTTCTAAGATAGCTTTAATCTTTTCCGGTCGATTTCAATTCCACGATGCTCGGACAACGAATCCTAAGAATTTCCCGAGGTGACGCCGAAGGCGCATTTTATGGGATTCATCTTAAGGTTAAATTGTCTTAATCGTTCGAAAACAATTCTCAAATCATAAAAGTGGTTTTCCTTTACTTTGCTTTTGATGATCACATCATCCAAGTAGCATTCGACTTGATTGTGGATGAGATCATCAAAAATTCTTGTCATTGCTCTTCGTGTAAGTTGCTCCCGCGTTCTTCAGTCCGAATGGCATTACCGTGTAACAAAATACTCCGATCGACGTTCGAATGCCGTAAGCTTTTCATCTTCTCGGAGCCATTTTTATCTCGGTCGTATCCTCGAAGATCCATCCATGAACGAGAATATTTCATGTGTCGAAGCAATGTCGATCATTAATTCCGGGATCGGTAGAGGGAATTCATCCGTTGGACATGCCTTGTTTAAATCTCTCGAAGTCCACACAAATTCTCGATCCGACCATTCTTCTTTCGACCGGCACCACATTGGCTAACCAAGTCGGGTATTGTTCTTCACGGACAAATTTAGCGTCTATTAGCTTTTTAACTTCGGCTATGACTTGTTGTTCGATTTCTAGACGCATTCTTCTCGAGACCTCGTCCGACCGGGACGAAGTAGGATCCACTCCTAGCTTATGAACCGCAACCTCTCGGAGCCAATCCCGACATTTCATCGTAGTTCCAAGCAAAACGGTCCTTAAATTCCATTAATAATTCGATTATTTCTTCGGAGTCTTCTTTGTTGAGTAAGGAGCTAACAAAGGTAGGTCTAGGCTCTTCGTTAGTACCTAAGTTAACTTCCGTTAACTCATCTATCGTAGATTTGATTTCTTCTTCGAATTCTCGGTGGAGCGTCTCCAATTTGTAAATCTTCGAGTTCGTCTCGTAGTTTCCATGCAGCTTTCATCGGACTCGCAAGTGACAACCAAGCAAAATTCAGCATCGCTCAACCGACCCTATCGTGCCGAATCCGAGTCCATGCTTTCGAATCGGGAGGACGACCGGAGTTATTCCATAATTTTTCAAAATGTTGTGATTGGCCTTTTGTCCATTGTCGAGGTAAGAAACCACGTTGAATTAAATTTCGAACACAGTGGAGAATACCACTCAAAAGGTAATTCCATTAATTCTCGATGAAGTGACATCTTCGAATTGTACATTATTTTCAGCTTTGGAGGAAGAAGCACCACGGTAGAATTTGATCGGCCTCGCACCGTCGTTACGTACCTCTTTGACCACCATACCCTCGATCTTGTTAGAATCGGATCGGGGTTAGGGTCATAGTATGTACGTAGTGGTTAATCTTCTCGTACATTGATTTGTATTCTTCGTTCTTCTCATCTTCGAGAGAGATCTTGAATTGCGGCTTCTTCCGACTTATTGTCGCCGCTTCTTGCTCGATTTCTTTTTCTTCTTTGAACTATCTTCCCAATCAATATTGATGGCTGGTTTCCTCTCGTCCAACCGTCCTAACGTCTCTACCACGGCCTCATCCCCGGCCTCGACCTCGATGCGAGTTGTGGAGAAACCTTCACCATCTCGCCGAAGGGAGTGGTGAGTGATCGTTGGACTAGAATTTCGTGTTCTTCGTTGTCCCGAACTTTCTTGCTTCATTTGTTACGGTATCTCTCGGAGAAGATTGTTTTCTTTGCGGTGCATAATAAGCCGCATCTTCATGGATTCCAATCTCATGTACGGAGAATGGTCGTAAGTCGCCTTTCATGCACTCGTTCCCCTCCATCGTAATACTTCGATGCACCGATGCGTAGATGATGGTACCATCCTCATTTTCATGTATCCATGGTCGGCCCAAGAGAGCGTCGAACGACGTTTCGAATCAATTATGTGAAATTTCGCGGTTGTCTTTGCTAAGTCACCGGTCTTCATCGTAGCGTTATTGACCCGAGGGCTCTTTCTCCTTTCTCGGTCGAATCCTCTTAATAACATTTTGTCTCGCTTCGAGCTCACGAGCATCAATTTCCAAGTATGCTAGTGTTCGAAGACTCATTATATCGATTGATGCTCCCGGATCCACCAATACTCCGGAGAGCGTAAACTTCCCAATTAGTAATCGAAATGTACAACGGTCGGTTGTGATCCGTCGTCCCAAGTAGTAGGTCACCGTCCGTGAAGGTAACGCCTCGTCGTTCTTTTAACGAGCAAACCTCATATAAGGAATCTCCCGCCATTCGAGCTAAGCAAATTTCTCGGATCAAGTAAGGCCTCGATCGAGCTTCTCTCATCTCCTTTCGATAAGATGAGAGCATCGTAAATGCTCAGCTTGGCCGGTAGTTTCCTAAGATGGGCTAACACGTCGTAGTCCACTTTGTTCTCATGCGTCTCAGCTTCTTCTCGAACGGGTATTTCCTCTCAGGGTTGGTTCTTCTCGAACAACCACCCGCTTCCTTTGTCTTTTGGACCCACTCTCGGAGGTAGAACTTTTCCACTTCTCAAGTTGACTTCGTAATTTCTTCCGAATCTAGTGTCGAATTCGCCGTGTCTCCTCCCGAATCGGAATGACAGTTCTTTCGGATTATCTTCCTAATCTGAAGGTTCTAACTCTATCGTGACTCGGAGCTCCTCGAAACTCACGCATAGATCCGTTGCTTGTTGAACTCTCGTAGCCTCCTTGATGGATATCTTCTTCGTTATTTTGCTCGTCGAGATCGTGTATGATTCGAGAATTGTTGTTGGTATCGAAGTCGATGTCCGGATTGTCGCTAGTTACGTAATCGTTAGAACAACCAAAACGTAGCCAACGCCATCACCCTTATCATTATATGATCTCACCGAAGTGAGCGTGATAATCATACAAAATCGAGGTTCGAGGGATTTCTCCCCCGAATCGGAAACAACTATCCTAGGATAAGCAGCCCCTAGTCTAGCCTTAGGAGTCTCGGTCCCCTCTTCTTCGTCAATTTTCTTCTTTCTTCAATCGTCTCCCGTCGAGGTGGTTCTTCTATCGCAAGTGATAAGACAGCTCAATGTGTCTCGAACTCGAATTGAAGCTCGCACCGAGGCGGTTCGGATGTTGTCTAAAATCTTCGAAGACCTTGTCCAGCGGTAGTCCATCCATCGTCGCCTGCATAGGGATCTATCGGGAATGACGGGATCGGCTGAGATAACATTGACTGAACCTCCTTTCTGGGGTTCCTTCATGTACTCCTTCGGGATTGTTATATTCCCTTTCCGAAGGTTGTCGTTGAGCCAACTTTTAAAGGTAATGCAATCTTCTATCTTGTGCCCAAGCATCCGGTGGTAGGGGCAAAAGTTGGGATCACCTTTCTTGTCGACTTCCTCTCGGTCTTTTAGGCTCGCGCAGCTCGGAAATCCGGAGTCTTCATTAGGCTACGGAACATTTTCGGTATCGCTTCATTTTTGAACGGATATTCTCTCGCTCGAAGCTCCCTTAATGTATGTTGCGGACGAGGCGGTTGTTCATACCGCGGAGACGACCGATAGCTGGACCGGGGTTGCCGGTAATTTTGTTGTGGTTGCTGCGGCCGTTCTCGGTGGTATTTCAGCATCGGCTGCTTGCCTTTATCAACCGCCGCAATGATCCTGCATTTCTTTTCGAAGGTCTTCACCGCTTCGCTTGTCCGTCTTGTCGGCAAAACTTAATTGCTTCGCCTCTTCTTGCAAGCTTCCGGCCTTGCTTAACAACTTCTCGAAAGTCTTAATAAGTGAATCCTTCGAGGAGAAGTGCTATCGGCCGTGAATGCTTTTAAGCAAGATGCCGACCGCATGTTGTTCTTGCAGCTGTGGTTCACACTTCATGCTTAAGTTTCTCCATCGAAGTATGTAATCCACCAAAGTTTCATTCGGCCTTTGTTTCTCTACCACTAAATCACCTATAGGTGATGTGGTGCCGAGCTCCGCGAATCGCTCGATGAAGAGGTTCTCTAGCTTCCGAGAACGTCTTCACCGAACCATCGGGGTACCCCGCATACCCGCCGAAAGCGATTCCCGACAGCACCGCTGACGAACCGTCGGAAGAGTAGCGCATCGCTCCCGCCGCATTGCAACAACCGGCACGAAAGTGTGCAACATGCCGTCGGGGTTCCCGGCTCCGTCGAAGGTCTCGAAATCGGAGGTGGTACGAAGCCTTTCGGTATCGGATGCGTCGAACTCTTCTAGGTAAGGTCTACCCGTCCGAATGGATGTCCCGTTCTTCGATTGTGCTAAGGCTTCTCGCACCTCGCCGTTCCACCAAGTTCTTGATATCCTTTTCGTGGATCATACTTTGTGTTGTATCCTTTTTCACTCGGTCATCCCCATCGACGGATGTAATCTCCTTCCCTCCGTCTACAATGTGAATGACCTCTCGGGGGTGTCTCTCTATGTGGCTGTACTCGACTCGGAGAGCGGCCGCAGCTACGACCATCTCTTCCATCCTTTTCGCCATTCGAGCGATCGTGTCGTCCTTTTCCCGAAGCCGTCTTCTCATCGCTCCGGCTCCTCTCTTCGCGGCCGCAGGAGCACCTCGCGAAGCCGATGAAGCTCGTGTCTCAACCATATTGATTTCTCGCATATTCTTCGTCCATGAACTCCGATGAATCGATCTCATCTCCGAACTTTTCTTCTCTTCTTTTGCCAACCGCTCTGATATCGGTTCTCAACTTTTCCATGGCATCTTCTAGCGGAGCTTTCGTGTGTCTTTGCGGTTGTCATGCGCGATACCGCCGGTCCCTTTTTCACGAGTCCCCTTTATCGCAAGAGCACTTTCTTCGCATTCCAGCCTCCCGGCGAGACTTTCTTTCTCGGGCCGCCGTTTCAATCTCAATCGCCCAAGAAGGGACGCCATACCATCCTTCTAGCAAGCGCAAGGTCTAGGACCGCATGGTCCGTCTGCCAAATGCCGGAAGGTGGTATCCTCCCTAATCCGTAATCCCGAGACTACGACAGGCGGGCTAGCCTTCATTCTCTTCGCTCGGCTTTTCCGTCATGACGGCGGGCTCTACTCGTGGCCCAAGACGGATTCGACCGGCACCCGCCGTATCCTTCGTAGAATCTCCGATACGGCGCTTTTCCTTCCTTGCTAACTTTTCTACCAAAGCTCGTAGCCGAGCAAACCGCGTAGTTCTAGTCCTTTTCGCGGCTATCGTTGTAATATGCAGTGCCGAGGTAATGTGGCAGCAATCTTGCGAACATTCTCCTCATCCTCTCGCGGCGGAGAGGGGATGGAACCTCGCTTCCTCCCAAGAGTGGTATGTATTCAGCAATGGTGTATATTCCGGGCAATGTGTATATTCTGCAGCTTCTAGAATTTCCTCTAGAAAGCAATTTCAAGCAGCCTCCGGCTTCTCTAGCGATCCTTCTACTTCGTTTCTTCTTCGGGTCCTCGTCGCTGACTGAATCTTCGAACCGGACCCGATTTCGAAAACGAAGGTCTTACAGAAGATCCGTACCCTCCACGGTAACAAGTTTACTATAATTCCGGATTTCTTTCCCCTTCGATTCTGCGAAGCTCGGGGTAGGTGCGTAAACAACTAGACCAAATGTGGGTAGTAAGAATGCTCCTCCCGCGAACAACGACTTCTCCTAGCTCCGGATCCTTTCGCAAGGAGGAAACTCGGGTCGACCTAAGGTCGAACTCAAGCGACGGCTCCTCGCCTTCGTATACCTTGTTCGTCGCTGCAAAGAGGGAGACGTCTGTGATCTTGACATTCGTGTTTTCAAACCCTCGTTCAAATCTGGATGATCCCATCGTCGGGCAGACTCATCCTTATAGACATACGAAGTCAAGTCCATCGGTGAAGGAGAAAATCGCTCGGGGCTTCCATTTCGCAGGGTAGATTCTGGTTGTCAGTCCCAAGTTATGCTTCTTTTCTTTAAGACGAAAAGAAAGGAATTGAAAAGAGTCCGAACACATTCTTGTTCTTGTATTTATAAGAAGGAATCATTTGTTAAAAGAATCACTTATTAGAGGGTTTGTTTATTTAGAATGGAATGTTCAAAGGTGTAGAGAAGGTAAGGAATCAGATTAAGAGTTGGAAAGGAAAAGAGAGTCTTAAGCAAGACTTCTCGACTCGAAGGATCATTCCTAAACTAACACCTATTGGGGTCTACCCCACCTCGTAAATGAGGTAAAGGATCTCGAACCTCTCTCGTTTAGGGGTGTCTAAACAAATGGGTTCCTAAATCCGAGAATGTTGGCTATACTTGTTCAAGGTAGAAATAAACATAGTATCCCAACTGAAAGAAGGGTAGTTCGATCCATTAGTGGACATGGATACACTACCGATTTTTGAAAGCAAAATTATTTGACTAAAATGGAGAGAGGAATTGTCCCCAGCGGAGTCGCCAGAAATCTGTCGGCATATTTTTTAGGTTGTGTTTTTATTTTGAAAAGGGGGTCGCCTAACAGAAGCTGTCGGCAAATTTTAATTTAATTAAAATAAATAATTTGAAAAGTAGTATTTGATTTTGAAAATAATTTTAAATTCAAGGTTTTAAGATATGAGATTAAACCGATCTCACATCCCAAATAGTTTATATAAACGAGCACCGCACCACAAACCGTGTATCTATCCCTAAGGATAGTACACACCGCTTGACGGTGAGGCTCGATTAAATAAACTAGAAGATTTGCGACATCCGTTTGGTCCGCGAACCAATTTTATAAGCCGACAAAATTCACCCGCTTAATATGAAAACATTAAACGTGGTTTATATTACTCGGGTTCTTTAAAATTCCCTATAAGGGCAAGCCCTTATAGTTAATTACATCTTAAGTGACGGGAATCACCTAAGAAAACTCTCGATAATAATCAATAATTCTCGCTCTCAAATATTTCAAAATTTAAGTTTTTCAAGGATTGAATTTCGAATTTCAATAGTGAATGGACCAAGTTTGGAACATTTTGTTTTGGGAATCCAAAGGAAGAAAAGTAGGAGAAATCACGCGATTCGAAGCGAACTTCGTAATTTCCCGACTATCCTATTGTTCGGCTTAGATTTAGGAAAGTCCTAATATTTATTTAAATATTTCGATCTTGCCAATTTTAGTTAATTAGGGCTTATATTTGTATGATAAAATCACACAAATAGCCTCGAAGATGCGAGGGTTTATGTCGTATCGAACAACTACCTCGAATCCTAAAACCGTATAGGGCTTAATTTACATGACCCGATCATGCAAATGCCTAACAAAGATCGAGGGTTTATGTCGCACTAGTGCAAACTACCTCGAAGTCCTATGGCTTCGTTGTTTAGTTCTAGGAAAGTTTTGCTGATGTGGATTCAAGTTTTCGCCGACGACGATGGCCGTGCTTCCCACCATGCTCCGAGCTCCTTGTTGTTGCGAGGTTTAGTTTTAGAAATCATAAATCGGGGATGAGAAAAGTGTTTTGGTTTAGAGAAAATCTTGATTTCCAAGTGTTTTTTTTTGTGTTTTAATTAAAACAAATCTTAAAGTCGATTATAACGACACCGGCTAAGATCCCACTGCTCCATCCTTCCGCATCATTATTTTTATCTGATTCACTTAATCCGTATGAATTTGCTAAACTCAACCGAATGAGTTCCACACTTTCATTTAGACCGCGGGAAATCCAAGCTAGCAACACGTAGGTTACATCATCCGAGGTATTCCCGATCATCCAACAGACGTTTTAATTTAATTGTAATCGTAGTTTTGTGTTCCGTTTCGTGATTATATTTCGAGTTGTTTTATATTTTGAAATGTCGTGGCGGTGAATTTTATCTCGCAATGACTTTTAACTTAGTTTTAGTTTCAGTTTTAGGGACTATCCTAAAGGTGTGGGTTTTCATGCAACAGCTTGTTTATCATGCAAGAAAAAGTAAGTGCAATGCAGCTTAAATAAATTGCAAGAAAGTAAATTGCAGGAAAGTAAATCGCAATAAAATAAAAGCGTACCCTGAGGGTCTTCCCGTCATCCCAAGCCGCACTTAAAACACAATTAGAATATTTAAGCAAGTTCCTAGGTAAAGCTAAGGTAAGGGTTATGGTTTTCTACCAAATTCCTAATCATATAGCTAGTCATTTCCTATGACGTCTAGTGTCTTCGTGTTTAGTTCGAGGACGATTTTCTTCATCAAAGAATAATTAAGTTCAATTGTTCTTACGAACATTCTATCATATCGAGGAAGTGCTTAAGACAAATCTTAAACATCTTTTCAATATTTCTAGAATTGTTTTAAGTCCAAATGAATTTAATTATACAAATGAATTAATCGTCCGGAATTCAAGTTTTGTTAATCTCGTCAGCTGAACTAGGACATTTCGAATATCCTATGAGTGAAGTAACATTTTATTTAATGTTCTATTTAGGAGTTATGATGACTAAAGCATTCGAGGGTAAATTGGTATTCTGATGGTTTGTGATTCGTTTAATTTCAATTAATGGTTTAAATTTGAATAGTTGTTCAAGTTGCTTTATATTTAATTTCTTTCTGCTTTTAGGTGATGTTATATTTAATTCAATTTAATTTAATTTAATTTAATTTAATTAAGTTTTAATTTAATTTAATTCAATTTAATTCAATTTAGTTTGATTTGATGTTACATTAAATTAATTTGATTTGATTTAATTTTAATTTAATTTGATTTGATTTAATTTAATTTGACTTAATTTAATTTAATTTAATTTAATTTGTTTAATTTAATTTAATTTGATTTAATTTAATTCAATTTAATTTAATTATTTAATTTAATTTAATTTGATTTAATTTAATTTAATTTAATTTAATTATTTAATTTAATTTAATTTGATTTAATTTAATTTAATTTAATTTAATTATTTAATTTAATTTAATTGATTTAATTTAATTTAATTTAATCTTTAATTTAATTTAATTTTTAATCTTAATTTAATTTAATTTAATTTAATTTAATTTATTTAATTTAATTTAATTTTAATTTAATTGTATTTTTTAATTTTAATTGAAATTTTTAAAAGAGTTTAATAATTTAATTTTAGTTTAATGATCGAGTCTTTTAATATTTTGAATTTGAGTTATCATTTTAATTAAGAATTGAATATTAATGAGATAATTAATTTAGGGATTTTTAAATTAAAGAATAAATCTCTTCCTAATAATATCCCTATTTTAATAATTCCAATTTTATTATTCTTCCAAATTTAATCCATTATTTAATTAAAGTTTAATCATTTTAAAATTACTTAATGGGTTCCTACCCTTTAATTATTTAAATTTCAATCATCCAAATCAGATTAGGGTCAAATATTTTACTTGTTAAGTTTTTATTAAACCTAAAGTTTTAATTAAGGGTTAAAAAATTTAATTACCACTTTACCCTTTAAGCTTAATAATTTCATAACTCACTAAATTGAACTCAAATGAACTTGAAATTTTTATGTAACTTCACTCATATGTCAATAAAGACATGAGAGGAGAAAATGTGATTTTTCTGTATTTAATTTATTTATATAATTATTTTTGGTAGAAAATAGAGATTTTCAAGGAAAATTTAATAACATGACCAAGGAAAAGTTTCTGTCCTTAAGAAAATTAGGGGACATTCCTAATGATCAGAGGACCACTTGGACCAATTTTGGTGATTTTTTGAATTATATTATTTTTATTATAATTATTTTAAGTTTTGGAGTGTTAATTAATTTAAAAATAAAATAAATGTTGAAAAATGAATTTTATATTTTTCAAAAATCTCTCTGATATCAAGGAAATCAGAGAAGCAAATTTTGCAATTTTTTGATTTTTCTATGATTTATTATAATTATTTTAGTGAAAATACTAGAAAATACATTTTTTTAATTTTAAAATTACCTTAAAGCTTTAAAATTTAATATCTCACTAAATAGACCTAAGAAAAATGTGGGGTTTGTTCCTAAGTGATTAAAATTCAAAATGTGACATTTTGGTGAACTTTATTATTTTTGTGATTTTTATTATTTTTTAATTATTAAAAATATTAAAATATTATTAAAAATCAACTTTTTTAGAAAATTAAAATTTTAATTTTCTTAGGTTCCCCTGATATCAGAGAGGCTCCAAAACCAATTTGGTGAATTTTTGAAAAGTATTTTAAAAGTTATGAATTTTTAAAGTTTAAAATGACTAAGTAGCTTAATCAACCCAATTAGCGTGGGCTAACCAAGTCCAATTGATCTCAAACTTTTATGGTGGATTCCTCTGATCCTAAAGGTCAGTGGAGAATTGATTTCAAGTCAATTTGATGCATGGTTAACTCTAATTAATTAGAGACCTATTTTGGGTGTTTAAGCCAATTAGTGTCGTTTTAAATGAACTAACTCAAAACCTATATTTCCTAGGGTCCTCCGGTCATAAGAAACATCCTCAAATTTTCCTAGAATTTATTTCACAATATGCTATTTATTGGAATTAAAATACTCAAAACAAGTAACTCGAACTTGAAAAATCAATAACTCTTCATATGGATGGCCTCCGACTTTGAAAATTCAGTGAATGTTCCCAAATTCAGAGGCTTCAAAAGCTCCTATGGTCTCATGCCATGGTGAATTGTATACATGCATGGAGAATTAAAAGTATGCAGAGAGTAAATAAATTATAAAAAATAAAATACTTCGATGAAATTAAATGATTTCTTTTCCACATTATTCTCCTCTCGTTCACCGAGCAAGAGGGTATTTTATTTTATTTTTCCGATTTTTCTACACAAAGTTATGAATTTTTCAAGTTTGTGGAATTAAATAAATAAGAAAATACCCTAATTTTCTATTTATCCAAGCGGCGCCAACTCATCCTCGCATCTCCGAAACGCCGCGTGTCGTGCTCCCATTCGACGCCGCCATCCGACTCGCCGCCCGGGCCCCGCGGTTCTCGTACCGTCTCCTCGGTTCGACGCCATCCGAGCCGCTCCGTCCGCGCGTGTATCGAATGGACGCGCATCCGTTCATCGTCCCCGAGCGTCCTCACCCGAGAGCCGTCCACACTAAATCCCTAAGATCTCACTCGATACTCAATGGATTTTCATGTTCTTATGCTTCTATGGATTCGTCTCAAGAGACGAACACATCTATACGGCTATCATGCATCGAAATTAAGGCATTTGAAATGGAGAATCTCCGAAGCTCTGGGATGAAGAATCAGCTCATACCTTGCTCGAGAAGTGCGGCTTCGATCCGAGAGTTGTTGCACCTTCGATCGGATCCTAAGCAAGCTCCGCATGAAGTCTCTCGGTCCGGTGAATTGTCTAGATGTGATTTCGACCAAGCCCGATCACAAAGCTTGAGGCCGGAGCAACCGGGTGGCCCGGAGATGGGGCTTTGAGCCGGTGGACACCTTCCTCTGGTCCGAGTGAAGGTGTAGAACCAATCAATTTGGGAATTGGCTCACCGTGGAGAAGTGT
Organism: Papilionanthe hookeriana x Papilionanthe teres; assembly: GCA_022702705.1. Classification (NCBI taxonomy): domain Eukaryota; kingdom Viridiplantae; phylum Streptophyta; class Magnoliopsida; order Asparagales; family Orchidaceae; genus Papilionanthe; species Papilionanthe hookeriana x Papilionanthe teres. The sequence goes on along the minus strand of JAKZJZ010000940.1, from coordinate 2,380 downwards.
CCTGGTTTTGGGTGGAATTTCAGTCGGGAAATCGGATTTTATCGCTGGGGATTAGGGCAAATCGACACCGGGGATCAACCGCCCTAAGGGTGGAGAAGGGTTTGGAACAATTTTGCAGAGTTTCGACAAGGTTTGTGCAACTCTCCCCATGGCCGCGAGGGTGAGGGGTTTAAATAGAGGGAGAGGCCTCGGGAGAGGCCTGTCCAGGGGAGACGAGGCACTGGGATCAGCCTCACAAGAAGTGGAATTCCAAAGCTCGGCTCCTCCCAAGGTCTCGGCCATGGTGTTTTCCCGCGATCCAAGCGGCCGGCCGCAGTGCATGGGTCACCTTCAGTGGTCGTGGAGTCCAGTGGCTTCAAGTTGGTGAAGTCAATCGGAGTCTGGACATGTGTAAAGGCTTTAAATTAAAGTGGAATGGAGAAGGGGTCATTTTGGCTTCAATTTGGTCAACCCATCGGTCTCGGCTAGGTGCACCTCCCCATGGCCTCGATTTTGGGCCGAGAGGATCAGATTGGCCGCCAAGAGAGAATGGTGTGGTCTCTATCCATGATGAGGTGGCTAAACATGGTTTAGAGTGTGTCATGGATAAGGTTAAAAAAGCTTAATGAAAGATTAGGAAAGGATCCCCTCCTTTTACCATTAATGGCATGGTCACATGCCAAACTTTCATGGCTCCATATGGCTTGTGAATGGCTCATCTTTGCTCCATTTGGCTTCGGGAAAAGTTCGGTCAATTTCATAAAAAGGGATTTAAGAAAATTTTGATATTTTGACGGGAATTTGTATGAGGCTTGATTTAGAATTGTTTAATTGATGACTTTAAAACTTAGGGGCAATTTTGATTAAATGGATGATGAGGGGAAGTGCCATGTGGGCTTTAGATGAATTTCGGGCTTTTGATTCAAGGAAGTGGGCTTTTAGGAAAGTTTAAGGGAATGGGCTCGTTTGATTTTAAGATGGGCATTTTGGGTGAAGTTTTGTGAAGGACCTTGTCAAATAAGTGTTATAATTGGTTTAGGGATGTTCTATGAAGGGCTTGGAGTCAATTTGGTGTGATTTGGAGTTGAATTGGGTTCAATTTGATTTATTCGTAAGTGGGCCTATGTAGGTCAAATTGGGCTAACTTGGGCCAATGTTGGGATAGGGTTGAAATTGATGTAAAATTAATGTTGATAAATATTTATGGGAGTGTTTCAAAGAGGTTTTGACTTTGGTTGGGCTTTGATTTTGGGGTTCGGGCCTATTCGGGTTATGATTCGGGTTTAGGTCAAAAATGGGCCTTTTTAGCTTTGGGTTGAATTCGAGTGGGGTTTGGGTCTAAATTTTGGGCAAATCATGTTAGTGTTTTGTTTGTGGGAATGTTAAGGAAGATTTAGAAAAGATTTGGGGTTAATTGGAGTTGAATTGGGTGAATTTTGGGCTAAGCTCGGGTCATGGGTCCAAATCGGGCTTTAAGGCCAAAAGTGAAATTGGATCCCAAATGTCAATCAAATTGAACTTGGATTTGGTCTAAATTGGTATTGGGATTGTTGAATTGAAGTTTAGAACTGAATTGGACCAGAATTTGGGTCAATTGGGTAGGTTTGGTTTGACATTGGGTTCACTTAGGGTTAAAATGGGTCAAATGGGGGTTTTGACAAAAGTAGGGTAAATTGACAAAATTGGCCCATGGTGTAGTTGGACAAAATGAAATTGGGAATATTTAGGATTTTCTGGAATTTTCTGGGAATTTTCTGAATTTTTAGATTTTTTGGCCAAGAGGGGTATTTTGGGTATTTGGAGGGTATTGGGAGGTATTTTTGTAATTTTTGGTATTTTTGGGTATGGATGATCAATTTGGGTGATGTGGAAATGTTTGGGAATGATTTTGGAGGATTTTGGGTAATTTGGAAATTTTGCAAAAATTGGGTAATTTCGAAGAGTCTTTGCAAGGCTGAGTGTGTAGGGTCCCTGGGTCAAAAATTGAAAATTTGGGAAATTGAAGATCGGGTGGATGTAAGTGGAATGAAATCATTTTGGTTGAGCCATGAAGCCATATCAAGCCCATATGAGCCATGAAGGGACTCATTCGAGGCATTCACTATGTTGTTCCTAACCCTCTTACCAAGTGGCTCGTGGGTTAAGGACCATCCATGTGAATCACCTATACGAGTCGAGGTCAAGTTGGGTATGGGTGTGTTTTTTAGGAAGTGTGTGAAAGTGTAGTGTATAGGTGTAGTGTGTAAGTGTAGTGTGTGTGTAAGTCAGCCCCTTCACTGCACTGTGCCACCTGTAAGGGCCTCCCAAGTGCCAAAGAGTCCTATAGTGAACTCATCCTTTAAACTTCCACATTTCGATTTCAACCCTCTAGGTGATTAGGGTCTATAGTCAAGTTTGTGGA